>PVLC010044968.1:0-12254 GCA_004027655.1 Graphiurus murinus | reverse complement strand
ACCATGCCTGCACACACTCATTAAATATTAGCTACTGTCATTTAAAATGAAGAACTAATTGCTAATGGGACTCAATGCTGCTCTTTCTAGAATAGCATCATGATTAATAGCACGAATTTAAAGCCAGTCTGCCTGGATTCAAATCTTGCCTCTGCCACTTTCTAGTGCATGACCTGCTTTGGGCAGTGCCTTAGTGGCTTTGCATTTCCATTTCCTCGTGTGCAAAATAATAATACCTACTTCATTAGGTTGTTGTGAGAATTAAATGACTTCATCTTAAAACATCTTTAAACTAGAGCCTTTCATAGAGGATATCATTAGGTACTACGCATTTGTAGAATTATTCATACTTAGAGACTAATAGTCAAAGGATAGGTAGGTAATACTGGCCTCTGGGAAGTTATTTCTAAGTGGGCGCCTTTGGTGCCTATCAAATAGAACCACACGTATGAAACATAACCCTGTTGGGCTGCTCACCAGAGAGCAGAGGTTCTGCCGCTGAAGCTCTGTGAGGCCCCCGGGGCCTCTGGGGTGGAGAGACAGGAAAGCGGGACTCCTGCCACTCATCAATTATCTGGAGTGGGCTGCACAGAATGGGGACCAGGCCAGACTTCCTCACAGGCCCTTGGTCCAATGCTCGGTCGTGGTCTGTCACTGAGAGAAGGGCCACTTCTTCTCGTGGTAGTCCTTTCCCACAGATCCTGGTGATACCAGAGGCCTTCTTTACCTCTCGCTACAGCCACAAACATTTCTTATTCATCTCTGCAGTCCCAGAACTTGACAGTGGATCTGGTACTTACAGGTTCCTCAGTAAGTCTTCTCAAATGGACTGGTCTAAAGGAACCCTTATATACCACCATTGGTGGCACTTCAAATTAGTACAGCCACTATGGAGATCAGTTTGGAGGTTTCTCAGAAGACTAGGACTGGAACCACCATATGACCCAGATACACCATTCAAGATCTTTCCAAAGGAATAGAAGTCAAAGTATCATAGTGGCACGCATATCCATGTTTATGGCAGCACTATTCACTAGCCAAGCTATGGATCCAGCCTAGGTGTCCATCCACAGATTAATGGATTATAAAACTGTAATATATACACACAATGGAATTTTACTCAGCCATAAAGAACAAAGTTGTGTCATTTGTAGGAAAATGGATGGTGCTAGAGAATATTATGCTTAATGAGATTAACCAGTTTCAGAAACTGGGGATCATATGTGTTCTTTCATATGTGGAAGCTGGAGAGAAACTGAGAAACAAAAAATTAAAAAAAAAAAATTTCAAATAAGTAAGAAGAGATACCAGTACAATGTGGAAGAGAATTTTGGAACAGAGATGGGTAGAGTAAAGAGGGGTTCTGATAAAGGAAACAATTCAAATAATCCTATGTACATTTGTGAAGCTATCAATACAAATTTCTTGTGTATATGTGGTACTAGGGATTTAATCGAGGGGCCTTCTACTGCTGAGCTACATCCCCAGATCTATTTTATTTTTTGGTTGGAAACATTTTATTTTTTAGGTCTCACTAAGTTTTGTAGGGCATCACTAATTTGCTGAGGTTGGCTGCGAACCTGCTATCCTCCTGCCTCAGCCTCCCAAGTACTGGGATTACAAGCGTGCGCCACCACGCCTGGCTCCAATTTTAATATTATAAATCAGGAGGGGGAAGGAGCAGGGTGAGATCTGGAAGGAAACACACCAGGTGCTGTGTGCATGTATGTTTCATCACACTGAACTTCAGTATGATGTATGGTTGCAATGCACCTATAAAAGTATATTTTAATAAATAGATTGGTCTGTCCACAGAAGGGCTCCATCCCTGGCTCTGTTCTCCTGACAAGTTCCTTTGTGTAGCCATTAAGCCAGAGAGCTTCCAGGGCTCTAGGTTTGGACCATTCTTCAGGGACTTCTGGATTTCTAAAAAACAGCAGTGACATCTTCCTCTGTGGTTGTCACTGGTCTCAGAAGAGGACATCAGCAGAGTGCTACAGGGCAACACTGCAACCACCCAGCAAAGAACTCAGAGGGAGAGACGGTAAGACGGACATACATCCTGTCTTCAAGCTCTGCCCCTCGGAATTCCATTTCAGCTTCTCCAGGTTCCACAAGAGAGATTTTTAGACTACTTCTCTAAGACTTTTGGTATGTTCTGAGTGCTCCCGCATATTGAAGGTCTCTGCATTATTTCTTCACAACTTCACTAGACATTTTTGACATGGCCATTCCTAGTTCAAAATAGCATGCCCAAGCAGCCATACAACACTTGTCTTTCTTTATTTCAAGATGATATAAACTATAGAAATATGGGTGTAACACCCTAAATATTGCCTTGCAGTTGATGCTCTTGTGTACTCCAAGTTAATCCCCACAAATATTTCAAGAACAGTCCTTCCATTATACATAAAAGAAAATTGTAGCTTAAGCTCAAGGAGGCTAAGTGACTTGTGCAAAGAGCCACAGCTGCTCAGTGCCAGAGCTAATCCAAATTTGAATGAGGAGAAAAACCGAGTTAGTTCTGAAAGAGAGAGAGAGAGAGAGAGAGAGAGAGAGAGAGAGAGAGAGAGAGAGAGAGAGAGAGAAAGAAAGAAAGAAAGAAAGAAAGAAAGAAAGATAAAACCAAAACAAGTCTTAAACCAGTTCACATGCAATACATAATAGGGAAACAATGGTGGAGTGAGTCAGCTTCAGTGCTCTGAAGGCTAAGCCAGGCCATTGCCAGTTTGCTAAAACAAGCACTAAGCCTGCCATTCATTCAGCCAACTGTTATTATTGAGGGCCAGACACTGCCACATGCTAGGGAATCAGAGGTGAATGCCTCCATGACATTCCAGCCTGCAGACTGCACGAGAAATGGGGAAATCGATGGATTACAGTAGAGTGTGGTAAGTCTTACAATTACCATGTGTGGGGGGGGGGGGGCTCCACTTGCCCCAGCTTGAGAAGATCAACAAAGCTTCAAAGAGATGGTGATATTGAAATAATACTACAAGCTTAAGCAGAGATTGCCAAATGGATGAGGGGGAAACCGGGGTGTCCCAAGCAATAGCAACAGCTTGGACAAAGGCAGGGGGCTTATAATTGCACAGCATTATGGGGCAACTACAAGTGGGGCTGGGGGAACCAGTTCATGCAAAATTGTGCCTGTCATGCTGAGAGTTTGAATTTGATCTGGAAGATGGCAAATAATCATTGAGAGAGAGAGAGAGAGAGAAAGAGAGAGGGAGAGAGTGTGTGTGTATGTGTGTGTGTGTGTGTGTGTGTGTGTGTGTGTGTGTGTGTGTGTGTGAATTTAACCCTGGGGCCTTCTACCTCCAAGCTATACCCCGGCCCTATTTTATTTTTTTATTTGGAAATGGGGTCTCACTAAGTTGCAGAGGGCTTCACTAAGTTGCCGAGACTGGCCACAGACCTGAGATCCTCCTGTCTCAGCCTCCCCGAGTACTGGGATTACAAGCATGCTCCACCACATACATACATCCAGATGAACAATTTTATTTTTACATGGAAATCATGTAACTATATTTCCATTTGAGAAAGTCCACTCTGGAAGACTATTTAGAAAGAAGAGTACACTAAATGGGGAGAGTGGTTAAAAACAATGGCAGCCAAGTAAATGAGAAAAGATTAGAGTTTAAAATAGGGAAGAAAGCCAGGCGTGGTGGAGCACGCTTGTAATCCCAGCATTTGGGAGGCTGAGACTGGAGGATCTGGGTTTACGGCCAGCCTCAGCTACCTAGTGAGGTACTCTGCAACTTAGTGAGACTAGGTTTCAAAATAAAGAATAAAAAAATAGGGCTGAGGGTATAGCTCGGAGGTAGAATGCCCCTGAGTTCAATCTCCAGTACCGCAAAATAAAATAGGGAAGAATCAGGTAGAGTGAAGATGAAGTATATTCTGAAATTACAAATTATTGTGCTAAACTATATGAGACATAGGAGAGTGTTTTAATCAGCTTTTCTGTCACTGTGACAAAAATACCTGACAATCACAACTTAGCAGAAGAAAGGTTTATTGGGCTCAGTTTCAGAGGTTTGGTCCGGGGTCGGCAGACGCCAAGGCAGAAGCATCATGGCAGCAGGGGGTGTCAGAGAAAAACTACTCATGGGAGCTGGGAAACAGAGAAGAAGGGACCAGGGACATATGTAGGCTCAAGGCCACACCCCAGTGACCTCCCTCCTGCAGCCATGTCCCACCTGCCTAGTACCACCAATAAACCCATTCAAATTATTAATCCATCAATAAGTTTATCTGCTGATGAGGTTAGAATGCTGGTTCAATTACTTTACCTCTGATCATTTTTGCCGTGCCAATATATGAACTTCGCTGGGAGACATCCTATATCCAGACCAACAGTAAAAAGTGACTCACATTTCCAATGAGCAACTGGGTATTTGGTACCATTCTCTGGGATAGAGAAGAGTTTGAGGGTAGCAGAGAAAGTAATGAGCTGGGATATGTTGAATTGAAGATGTTTGTGGGATGTGTGGATAGAGATGTTCAAAAGAAGTGGGAAATGTGAGTTGGGGACCCAGGAGAGAGAGCTGAGACAGGGCTGTGGATTGTGAAATCATTGACAGATAGGAGCTGGAGTCATAGATGTACATGAGAAAGCCCAGAGAGCATACACTAGCAGAGAGAGAGAGCCAGGCTGAGGACAGACGTGGGGTGCAACAAAAGTTTAGGGGGTGGAGAGAAGGATAAAGAAAATCACAGGAACAGAGGGGGAAGAGAAGTAAGCAAGGCGGCCAACATTTCTTGAGCTCTGCTTATGTATTCATCCTGTACCAGGAGTTCTACATATGTTCTCTCACTTAATGCTCCTGGGCAAATGCCATGAGTAAAATATTAGTATTCCTATTTAACTAATATGGAAATTGTGGCCTAGAAAGTTGAAATGACTGGTCCAGAATCACAGAGCTACTAAGTGGTGAAATAGGATTCCAGGCCCAAAATTTTTGGCTCCAAAGCCCTAATGCTCTTTCCATAGCATAAATTGCTTCAATTTGAATAGGAGCTGGAAAGAGCTGAATGAAAGTGAGAAGTCATGTTCAGCCAAGGGCACAGCATCATTGTAATGAATCACAAAACAAGCAGAAGGTGAGGAAGCAGAGGCAATGAACAGAGTAATTTTGAAAAAAAAAATGCCCTTACACTTTCAACAACAATTTCACAGCATTTTTACTGTATCTATGACGTGCCATGCACTCCTTAGGCACTGGGGATACCAAGTCACTGCTCTCAAGCAGTTTGTGTTAGGGTGATGGGAGACACACACCTAGCCTATCACGCCAAACACACAGTTCATGGAAAGAGCTAAGAGCAAAATCAAAGCCAGCGTGTTAGCTAGCTTTCCACTGCTATAACAAAATACTTGAGAAAATCAATTTAAAATACGGAAAAGTTTATTTTGGCTCATGGTTTTGGAGATTTCAGCCCACAGCTGCTTGGCTCCATGGCTTTAGGCTTGTGGTCAGGCAGAATGTCATGGTGGGGAACACGTGGTGAAGCAAAGCTATTCACCTCATGGTGGCCAAGAAGCAGAGAGAGAGAAAGGAGGGGGCCAAGGTCCTACTATGCCTTTTGAGGGTACACCCAAATGACCTAACTTCCTTCCACTAGGCCTCACCTCCTGAAGGTTCCAAGGCTTGCTGGGGACCAATCCTTCAGCACATAGCCTTTGGGGGACATGTAAGATCCAAACTGTAACAGCCAGAAGGAAGACAGAGAGGCGAGCAGGGGGAGCAGGACATGTAGTATTTGGGTAGGGCAGTCTCTGATAAGACAACATTTGAGCACTTAAATGAGCAAGGCATGAAAATAATCTTGGTCAGAGGTAACAGCAAGACACATGCTCAGAAGCAGGATTCCACTTGTGTCTTCCAGGGTCAGCTACGAGGCCAGCCTGGGGGAGTGAAAGAAGAGAGACCAGCAGGGACCACAGCATGTAGGATCCTGGAGGCCATGTCAGGAAACCTGGACTTCATTCTGCATGAGTGGGAATCCTCTGGAGGCAAGAGGCGCTATCCTTCATCATTCATCCCAAAGAGAGAGATCCCTGGTTTTACTCCCCAGAAAATGATGCTCTCATCCTCACCTCCTCTGGTTACAGCAGCCAGGAGGGGCCTAGAGAGGCATCAGAGCAGAGATTGGCAGAGCAGCAGGCGGGCCAGCGTCAGGCCCACAGCAGGACTCCAAGCGGCCTCCCCAGCCAGTGTCCATCAGTATATCCCTGGCTTTTGTGGGATGTGATATTCATAACGTGCAGAATCTCCCTGGGTATTCCTATTTGGAAAGCCAAATCTCTGCCTAGCCCCACTCCCCAAACTGAGAGAACAGCAAGCAGACGAAGTGACACAACAGGAACCAAAACAGGAATGGAACTCTTCAATAGCCAACACCTTGCACAGCCTCAGAGACACATGCTACGTCCCAGTGCAGTTCCAGAGACTTACAGGCTGATCCTCCGATCAGAGACAAGGCTCACTGCAGGTGTGAGCACCAGCCCTGCCCAGCCCTGTGCGCGTCTAGTGCAGGGAGTTAATTATAGACACCGATGCCACAGTACGGGAATTTCAAACAGCGTCCTGCTCTGGGGCTCGGCAGCTGACTTCACTCAGCCTGTATCACACCCCGGAAGACTCCAGGTGAAGGAAACAACAATCTCAAGGGGTAGCCTCTGCCTAGGAAGCATGTTAGCCCTAGAAAAAGGTTGGAAAGCCAGTCTTCCAGCAGAGGACCATTTGTCAGGATTGTGCTGTCATCTTAATAGTCCTTCTTCTAAGCCTAAGGGTTGTATGGGAATAACAATTGAGGTCATTAATAAGGGTGCAGCCAGGCCTGATGGCACATGCCTGTAATCCCAGTGCTTGTGGGGCTGAGACAGGAGAATCTCAGGTTCAAGGCCAGCACACAGTAACTCAGAGAGACCCTGTTTCAAAATAAAAATTTTAAAGGATTGGAGGTGTAGCGTAGGGGTAGAATGTCCGTGGGTTCAATACACAGCACCTCTTTTATCTCTCCTGGGATAAGAGAGGCTCCAGCAAAAAGAAAGCTTCTGCCCCTCGGGGACTTTCACAGTGACTAGCTCGTGGGGAAGGGTTTTGCACACACAGAATCTACCAGCACCAGGAGCCAGAGAGACCCTTGTAACTGGGGTGACTTAATAGCAAGCATTACCATGCTCCTCTTTCCCTCCTTAATTATGTTTTAAATTAAGCATCTGATTTTTTTCCACCCAAATTGAAGAAGGAACTATTCCAGAGACTTTGTTTCTCTGCTAAGATTTCTCCCGCCGTGGGTACTTTTGTCTCACCTTGTGTGCACTTCTGGAGAAAATCCTCAAAGCATGGATCCATACAGGCAGCATGATCTGTAGCAGGGCTGCCTCGTAATCTATCGTAATCTATGTGACCAGCTAACTCTCTTGTCCTATCACAAGTCATCAGAAGATTTTAATTGTAAGTAGGAATTTTAAATGTTAACTAGTGTGTATAATAAATATTTTTAATTCTATTTTCTTCATTCTGCTTGATTTGAATTAATTCCATCTTAGCTAAATGGCTTCATAGTATCCACACATAGTGCCTTATATTTCTCTAGGACATCACTTCTGACCCTGCCTTACACTGGCCTATTTACTTGATTGATCTCTTATTAAACTGTTAGGGGGATGGAGGTGCAGTGGTAGAATGCTTGCCTAGCATGCGAGGCCCTGCGTTCTGTCCCCAGTGTCACAAAGCAAAAAAAAACAAGACAAAAGAAAAACTGTTCAGATGCCATAAAGCACGTAATATGAAAGGGTGGGTATTATCTTTCACACTGAAGATAATATGATATTAGCAAGCGTAGTTTTGTCTATCTTTTTTTTTTTTTTTTTTTTTTTTGCAGTACTGGGGATTGAACTCAGGGGCATTCTACCTCTGAGCTATACCCCCAGCCCTATTTTTTATTCTTTATTTTGAAACAGGGTCTCACTAAGTTGCAGAGGGCCTCACTAGGTAGCTGAGGCTGGCTGCAAACCCGGATCCTCAGGTCTCAGCCTCCCAAATGCTGGGATTACAAGCGTATGCCACCGTGCCTGGCGTTGTCTATCCTCTTAAGAACTAGAAAAGTCCTGAGTTTGGTGGGGGAAATTTTAAAAGAGGATATGATTAGCTCAGCAATTGTGTCTGCCAACCATTCTAAGAACAGAATTAAAGGAGCAGGAAGCCCTAAGACATTCTTAGCCTTCTTACAATGGGACCTGAAATCTGACCCAAACATCAAACATCAGAGACTATCTGAAAAACTCATACTTAACCAGAAAACAGAAACAATACTTTCTATAATATCTTTTTAAAAACGAATTTTTACACAAACACATACTTTATTTTTGCATATTTATTGTGTTTATTACTTTGAAAGTAACAACATGTGCAATATTAAAGCACATAGATAATTAAAATACAAAAGTCTTCAGGTTTTCAGAGGTAACCATGTTTTCCTCTCAATTATGTCCTGTTCCTATTTGATATGAGGCTTTAGCAAAGGAGCTTTAGGAGAAACTAAGCTTATTCTACATGTTCATTCTCCTTCATGCTTTAAACAAGAATGTCAGCTCCCGGGGAGCTGCTATGTCACTAGCACAGGACCAGAACTTAGACGACACTCAAAGTGGATGTGCACATTTTAGTTGAACACCCCCGACATACCACACTCGGTTCTCAGTGGATTCAGCTGTGGAAAACTGGGAAAGTCTGCTTTCCTAGAACTTAGAGGACAGGCAGGATGACCCCGACTCCCCATTTGTGCAAATCCAGAGACACATGTTCTGGACTCTTCCTCCCTTCCCACCCTTGCACATCCCACATCTCCACCCCTCCGGAAAGATCACCTGAATCTCTACTCACCACACTGCGACCTGTACGCCTGCATTTGTCGGTACTTATCGCCATTAAAGTGCTTGTTACATTAAATGTCCTAATTTATTTTCTTCTCTCTCTCTCCACTGGATCATAAACTTCTTGAAACAGAGAAATAACCTTTTTTTTGCAGGGGGGTGATTGAACCTTGAGGCACTTTACCTCTGAGCTACACCCCCATCCCTATTTTCTTTTTTATTTGGAAACAGGGTCTCACTAAGTTGCTGAGAGCCTCGCTGAGTTGCTGAGCCTGGCTTTGAACCTGTGATCCTCCTGTCTCAGTCTCCCAAGTGCTGGGATTACAGGAATGTGCCACCATGCCCAGCTGCCTAAAATGGCCTTTTTAATGCTTCCTTCATTTTCATATATCTAACCCAAACCACAGATCATCAGAGATGTTAAATCAGTGAACAAGTAATTGGCTAGATGAATCTGCAGTCACACAGGAATGGGATGACTGCATGGGAAGGGATTCATCTGGAATGTTGGCTCTTGTGGGAATTTGAGGAATGGGACCAGCGAGATTCTCCAGGCCCCTCTTTTGTCCTGGAAAGGCAGCTGCTTCTTCAGCTATGCCTGGGTGAGCCATAAAAATGCTGGTTCTCCTTTCTGTCCCTCTTCTCACTCCCTCTTAATTAGGCCTTAAATTGAGTACTCAGTTTATATTCACTCAAATCCATGGGCTTAAGAAATTTTCTCCACGTTGGGATTCCATTTCATTGTTTACTCTTTTGCTCTGGGCTTTATTCTCTCCTCACCTGATGTGTAGAGTTGTTTTTTTTTTTTAATTGACACATAATAATTAGACAAATTTATAGGGTATATCATGATGTTTTGCTATATGTATAAAATATACAGTGATTAAATTTAAGTAATTAGCATATCTATCACCTCAAACATTTAACATTCCTTTATTGTGAGAACATTCAAAGTCCTCTATTCTATTTTTAAGAACATAATATATTACTATTAACTATAGTCACCCTGATGTATGGTTTTATTTTTTTTTTTATTTTTATTTTTTTGCGGTACTGGGGATTGAACTCAGGGACATTCTACCTCCGAGCTATACTCCCAGCCCTATTTTTTATTCTTTATTTTGAAACCGAGTCTCACTAAGTTGCGGAGTGCCTCACTAGGTAGCTGAGGCTGGCCACGAACCCGGATCCTTTGGTCTCAGCCTCCCGAATGCTGGGATTACAAGCGTGTGCCACCATGCCCGGCTAGGTTTTAAAGAAAGTCACTAAATGCACAGACCTTCAAAGCTAAGCTCAACTGTTTCCTTAGCAAAACTCTTCAAATTGTCTAAGCTGCAAGTAGAAACAAATCAAATACTATTAAGTAGTAATAATATATAGTAAATAATACATATTAGAATCTGCATTCTCCATTCACTTAAAGCTAGAATTTGCACCCATGTCTCTCCCTGGGCGCAAATTCTGATTTCTTCTGTCCTCTACCTTGCATTTTCCCCCAAGAGAAACACTCACTTTTTTAGCTACCTCATAGAGTCATGCTGGAAACTGAGATGAATCATCAAGTTTCCACAGCAGCTATAGGGAAACCTGAGCTGGGCAGCTGAGCACTTGTATGTAGAGACGCGTCACACCCATTTTACCCAGACAGAGCTCATCTATTTCCAATAGCGCTTTAAAACTGGGCCTGGTACCACCATTCCTCCTAATTATAGTTTAACGTGCAACATAATATTTACTCCAGACTCCAATAGGAATGCTTCTTGTAAATGTTAGTGGATTATTTACTATGGTAAACTAATTAGTTACATAAATGCTTCCTTTCTCAGGGTGGATGAGGAGGAGACTGTTAATACTTCTTGGATTAGCCACGTGTTATTGCCATTTGAAGTTCTTTTACTTTAAGAGAGTTATCACAAGACTGCACAAACTTTGTGTGCACAGTACATCTGTTACTTAAGCAATGTGAAGCATTTTCCCTTTTAACTCTCATGGTGAAATAAAACAGCAGAACATGAATGTCACATACCTGAGTTAAGAGCCATTGCAGTGTGAACATGAGGTGGAAAAACACACACATCAGCACTCCATGTTCATGTTCTTGACTGGTGGTTTTACTTCATACTATTTTCATGACAATGGCAAAATGCTTATAAATGAAAGAAGCACTGAAGGTCAATGATCTCGAAGGAATTTTTACAGTGGCTAGAGGCAGGCAATTTTCCTCTTGGGCTTCTCTGAAATTCAGATCAATGGTGACAATAAATAGCAAATGACATCTATATTTGGAAAATTGTGATGTATGGGCGTGTTTTGTCTTGGCAGGTAGGAGAACATGTTTTCCCCAGTTCCGATTACAAAAGGATAATCATTATGAAATTTTTACTAGCGCTTAAACTATAGTAAAAGGTAATCTTTTCAAAAAAGAAAAGAGCAGTGTGTATGTTTTTATTACTTTTCACCACTGTGCCTTATTTTTCCATACCAAGATTATAAGTGGAAGGTGCATTCCTGACCAAAGAAGTAGAACAAAATTAAGTCCTACATGTGAACAATGCTTTTATCATGGATCAGAAATAGTCACAAACAACTGGTGTTTATTTAAGAATGATACTAATGACAGCAGAGTTTTCTCTGCAGCAGGCTTGGCTCTAAATGTTCACATGAATCATCATTTGAGCCTCACGTCAACCCTAGGGGTAAGCACTGCTGCTCTCCCCGTGTTAAAGATGAAGAAATTAAGGCACAGAATGATGGGATAACTCTCCCAACGTGGTGAGCTTGACTATGATAAGGGAGCCCCTGGAGACACCCGGGAGGAGGCTCTGGGCGTTCCCCCAGATTCTACAGGACAGTGCAACTGACTGAGTGCAGAATCTGGTCGGAGAATCCATTTGGGTTCTCTTAAGCCAGATGTCCAAGAGACATGCAAAAGTGCAACAATGCACTCTTTTTACTAAATTTTGGTTTTATTCTTTGAAAAACTATACTTACCTCATAAAAATTATGTTTTGTTAACATGCAATGGGCTTATTTCATAAAAAATTGTTTTATTAATATATAATGGGCTTATTATTCTCATTTTCTAAATGAATAAATAGGTTTGCATTGCTTTACTTTTAATTTCTCATGTGGTAAATATCTATAGATGCAACTTACATTTTAAAAAATGCCCTTTTAGGTCCTCTATAATTTTTAAGGGTATAAAAGAGTCCTAACATCAGAAAGCTCTATAATATAGTCATTTATGTCCTATAAAAAATGAGCATCACTATATTGAATATCTTGATAACAAAGTTGCAATAAATTGCAGAATCTAAATGTTGCCAAAAATCTAGATGGGAAAAATGCAAGCAAACAGTAATCAATA
>PVLC010044967.1:0-11962 GCA_004027655.1 Graphiurus murinus | reverse complement strand
AGGAGAGAGAGGAAGGAAGGAAGGAAGGAAGGAAGGAAGGAAGGAAGGAAGGAAGGAAGGAAGGGAAGAGAAAAGAAAGTGGCCTCCTGGCACTTTATATTTAACACTAAATATATTTTAACATTGCTTTTTATTTTTGTTAACATTTTTTGAAAGTAATAAACCCGTAGGTAAATTTGGTGATAATCTCTGATTTCCTTGCAAGCATTTCTACAAAAGCTAGTAAAAAATTCCATTCTCATCACTGACTGGTAGTTTTTTTTGTAAAGAGGAAGTTTTGGTTTTTTTGTTTTTTTTAAATTTGTCCCTCTTTTGTGGTACTGGGGATTGAAGCAAGGGGTGCTCTACCACTGAGCTACATTCCTAGACCTTTTAACTTTTTATTTTGAGACAGGTTCTTACTAAGTTGCCCAGGCTAGCCTAGAACTTTCTATCCTGCTTCAGCCTCCTGAGATGCTGGGATTACAGGCATGTGCAACCATGCTTGGCCGGAAGTTGGGGGGTTTTTTTGTTGGTTTTTTTTTTTAGCTTCTGCACTGTTACCTGAAATGGTCATGATGAGCTGTCTAAATAAAACAGGAAGTGAAAAGTGTAATAATGTGCAGAAATGAATGCTTTTGGCCTCTCACCTTTGAGGTGGTTCACATTCTTCTTTGAATGTGTATTTCTTACATTCTTAAACAAATCTATGTTACAAAGTAGAAAGGAAGAAATAAAGAAATGCTTTTAATCTTATCCTGGAGTTCAGTTTTTAAGAGTGAGCTCTATTCTTGTTTCTTTGTTTTGTTTTGTTTTGTTTTTGCAGAACTGGGGATTGAGCCCAGGGACATTCTACTTCTGAGCTACACCCCTAGCCCTATTTTTAATTCTTCATTTTGAAACAAGGACTCACTAGGTTGTGGAGGGCCTCACAGCTGAGGCTAGCTGAGAACCTGTGATCCTCCTGTCTCAGCCTCCCAAATACTGGGATTACAAGTGTGCACCACCACACCTGGCTGAGCTCTATTCTTTTGGTTATTTGTTTATTTTTATTTGTTTGTTTTTGTGGTACTAGGGCTTGAACTCAGGGGCATTCTACCTCTGAGCTACACCCTCAGCCCTATTTTATTTTTATTTTGAAACAGGGACTCACTAGGTTGATGAGAATCTCGCTACTTGCTGAGGCTGTCCTCGAACCTGTGATCCTCCTGTCTCAGCCTCCAAAGTACTGGGATTACAAGCACACACCACCATGCCCAGCTTATTTTGGTTATTTAAACTCTTCCATTACTTAGTTCTAAATGTTTAGCAATACTAAGATACCCTAATTGGAAAGCTTAAAATAAGAGATGAACTACTTGAGTTCTTTTCTATTGTGTTTTTTTAATTTTGTGATTCAGCATTTTGCATTTTAAACAAATGCAAAGAGAATTTTAGGTCCGAAAGAAAAGTATGATGTTTTTCCCCTTCAGTCTAACTAGGAGAATATTTGTGTATAGCTTCAAAAATACCAAAACTGAGATCTGTATGCTTTTAGTTTAGACAATGATATCATTTATAAGTCTTTTTTATTTGTTTTGTTCTTTTGAGAAACAGATTTATTAAAAATTATTTAGTAGAGATGGAGAAAATGTTGGAAATACATGGCAGGGGCTTTAGGACTCTGTTAGAGCTCATGAAAATATTAGTATTTTTGGCCCGGTGTTCCTTGATTATGTATTAGCTCCTTAATTTACTAGGTTAGTAGTACAAAGGTTACTACCTTTGTACAATGAAATAAGCCCTAAAGCTTACTTGTCCTAACTTTTCTAACAAGTCATCAATTAGCATCAGTACTCTCATTCTTTCTGTTTTTATGGGATTTGAACCCAGGGCTTTGCACAGGCAAATGCTCTATCACTGCTCTATATCCCCAACCCCACTCCCCCTTTTTTTGTGTGTGTGGTACTGGGAATTGAACCCAGGGGTGATCTACCTCTGAGCTATACCCCCAGCCCTTTTTCTTAGGTTTTTATTTTGAAACAGAGTCTTGCTAAATTGCTCAGGCTGGCCTTGAACCTGCAATCCTCCTGTCTCAGCCTTTCAAGTACTAGGGTTACAGGCATGAACTACCACACCCAGCTGCTAGCTCCCCCCCCCCTTTTTTTTGTGGTACTGGGGATTGAACCCAGGGACATTCTACCTCTGGGCTACACCCCCAATCCTATTTTTTATCCTTTTATTTTTGAAACAGGGTCTCACTAAGTTGCGGAGGGCTTCACTAAGTAGTTGAATCTGGATCCTCCAGTTTCAACCTCCCAAGTACTGGGATTATAAGCATGCACCACCACACCCTGCTTCTGCTAGCCCTTTTTAAAAAGTTTTATGTTGAGACAGGGTCCTGCTAAATTTCCCAGGGTGACCTTGAACTTGAAATCCACTTGCCTCACCCAAGTAGCTGGGATTATAGGCCTAAACCATATACCTGCATAATGGTCTCATTCTTTATCTTTACTTTTTTGAGTTAGCTTTGTTAAGTAGTGTTCATATAATCTGTTGCAAAATCTTGAGTCAGGAGTACAAAGCCTAACCAGGTGCAACCTCAGGTACCCAATCTTTTGTTAAGAGTATAGGTTTACCATTTCTTCTAACATTAAATTATTAAAACCAGCCTTAATTGCTAAACAAAGTAGTAGAATTCGTCAGAAAATTTAGATCCCAGGTTTATCTTATTCTGAGCCATGCTTTTTTCACTACATTGCTATGAATGTGAAAAAAAAAAAAAACAGAATAGAGGCATCCTTTTAAGGAATTATAAATGAGGTATTGTGATGTGGAAAAAGAATAATTTAGAATGTTAGGAGGTTTGGGTTATTCCTCCTGTGCATATAGCCACCTGTGTAATTTTAGAGAAATCACTCAACCTCAATTTCTTTCTAAAATAAGGAAGTATAGGGAGAACTGGATCAAACTATCCCAACAAAGTTCAATAAACTTTTTCGAACTCTAATTTTTTGTTTGTTTGTTTTTTTGTTTTTTTTGTTTTGCAGTACTGGGGATTGAACTCAGGGGCATTCTACCTCCGAGCTACACCCCCAGCCCTATTTTTTATTCTTTATTTTGAAACCGAGTCTCATTAAGTTTCGGAGTGCCTCACTAGATAAATCTCTTATTTAGTGCTTACCACAGCACCAAGAACACAGTGTAGGCTACAAATGCTTACAGATACCAACATGGCTATGTATGTATATTTGCGAGGAGCCTTTCAAAACCTCTAATGAAAGTATTTCCTTCTGCTGCTGTGTAAGTCTTCTCCTTTAGAGCTCAGAAAAACACACTATAGAACCAGACATTATTTGCTGTTTTTTTCTATCCAATGTGCAAACTTCTGCCATCTCATTGACAAAAATAAGTAATCCTTCTATAGATCATGATTAAATTGCCCTAGCAAAGGTTTTTAATTTTGTGATCCATAGAAGGATTTATTTGTTTTTGTCAAGGAGATGGAGAAGTCATATTCGTTCAGTATTTTTCTATTGTTTTTCATTACTGGGTATTGAATATCTCATTGACTGAAATAAGTAATCCTTCTATAGATCATGATTAAATTGCCCTAGCAAAGGTTTTAAATTTTGTGATCCATAGAAGAATTTATTTGTTTTTGTCAAGGAGATGGGAGAAGTCATATTTGTTCAATATTTTTCTATTATTTTTGTTTTTCATTACTGGGTATTGAACTCAGGGTGTTCTACCACTAAACTACATCCCCAAACTACATTTTGAGATAAGGTGCTTCAATATTGACATCCTGTAAATTCTTCCCTTCCTATCATTAGGTTTTGTTCTTCCATTTTCATTTATTAAAAAAATACATTTTAGGTATATACTATAACAGATGATTAAAATGGTAGTAAAGGGCAAGAATAAAAAAGTCCCCTCCCATCCCTTTTCTCCAGTCACTCATTTCCCCTGAAAGGCAGCCAATATCACCAATTCTTTTTGTATCTTTTGTATTCTATGTGTATACAATCAAAAAGATATACTTTTCACTTAACAGTATCTCCAACCTGTTCATATTTCTTCTCTCACTTTCTTCATTAAGGATCTTTTATGTCTGAGTTATTTTTAACAGCATTCTTAATTATTCTCTCTGCTTCCACCCTCTCCTTCCTTTACCATTCTAGTTAATTATAAATTACAGCTATATTACTAAATTTTAAGCCGTATGTAAAATTTATCTTTGCTACAGCTGCAGACATACATTTTAGGGCAGTGTCCTGTGAGGTAGAATGTTCAGTTGAATGGATCATATGAAGCAGTGTCAGTCATAGTATAGCATATAAGTAAGAAGATGGCATAATACTAGACTGTATTAAAGAAAGGTGGATTTATTGAAACACGAGAGAGCTCTGCCTTGAGTATTCTCTGTTTTGCATCTAGCTAACATTTAAGTGCTTATTATGTAAAGTACTTTATATATTAACATGTATTCATCTCAGAACATTCCTATGGGGAGAATATTTATATTCTCATTTTACAGTTTAGTAACCTGAGGCATATTTAAGTTTAAAAAAATGACCCACTGTCCAGAACTAATTATTAGTAGGGCACATACAATGCCAATAATCTATTTCCAGAGCCTGTGTTCCTACCCGTTTTGATTTCTTTGAGTAGATAATAGATAGTAAAGATAGTGAGCAGTTCTACAGAAATAACACAGTTCTAAACAGCAACCAAGTTAATGGTGTAATGACATGAATGCTTTTATAAACCCTTAAATAACTAAGGTTCTCCAGTAATAATTGCATTGTAATTATTGCTGAATTAGCTTTGTGTTCTTTTGAGCTTCTTAACTGTGCCACCAAAAATCCTTGCTATATTTAAAATGCATTAGAAGCACACATTGAGAAATGTGGCTTTAAAAGTTTAAAGATAATGAAACTTCCTATAACAAGGCCAAGGGAACTGGAGTGACAGTACCTTAGAAAATTCTTATCTACAGTAGAATCGCTGGTGTGTTTCTTTCAAAAGCAAATTTCTGAGTTCTATCCCAGATCTACTGAATTAGAATTTAGGAGGAATCAATGGTCAGGAATCTATTTTTAATAAGCATTCCAATAATTTTGGAGCAATTTGAGAACCATTACTTTAGTGAACTTGCTATGGTGTATTAGTCCTCTCCTTGTTAAACTAAGATTCATTAGGATATTCAACCAAATCTCTCTCAGGGATAAACTCCTATTACTTAGGCTATTACTCCTATTACTCCTATTTTTATAACATATAAAAGTGAAATAATAACTAATTTAATAAATACAGAATGGCCTAGATTCTTCTTTTTAGATAGGTCAATCACATGGGAAATTAAATTGTAATTTTTTTAATTTAAAAATTTTAGAGAGTGGAATTAGAAGTTAACCATAGGATCTAAACATCTTAATATAATTTCCTTCCTTAATAGGGTTATATGTTCAACATCAAGACC
Source organism: Graphiurus murinus (assembly GCA_004027655.1). Lineage (NCBI taxonomy): Eukaryota > Metazoa > Chordata > Mammalia > Rodentia > Gliridae > Graphiurus > Graphiurus murinus. The sequence continues at coordinate 6,519 of PVLC010044967.1, read as the reverse complement.
ATGTCAGGTCTCTGGGTAATAACATTGAGTGAACATTTCTTCTCTAGGTAGGTTAATGTGTTGTCACATTACTAGCAAGGGAGTTTAGTTTTTTTGATTTTGTGTGTGTGTTTGTGTGTTGCTAGGGATGGAACACAGGGCATATTATCTCTGAGCTATACCCCTGGCCCTGTTTTATTATTTTGTTTTGATACAGGGTCTCACTGAGTTACAGGGGGGCTCACTAAGTTGCTGAAGCTGGCCTTGAACCTGTGATCCTCCTTTCTGAGCTGCCCAAGTAATGGCATACAAGTGTGTGCCACAATACACAGCAGCAAGGGAGTTTTTATAGGGCTGGAAAGAAGACCTTGTAAAATTTGCATATTGTAGCTTTTCCTGCTGTAGTCTTTCTCTTTTTCTTTAATCATGATTCATTCTTTAGTTGCTCAGATCAAAAACATTGGTGTGTTGTTCTTGACTACTGTTTCTCTCACAATGCATATATGGTCTATTAGCATATCCTGTGGCTCTGCGTTTAAAATAAATCCAGAATCTGACTATTTTTTCATCACGTCTTTATTGCACCCAAAGAAACCACTGTAATCTCTTACCTAAATCATTACAAAGCCTTCTCTGGACCTCCAGTTTTTGCTATTACTCCCTTTTACCCCACCCCTCACTCATCAGCTTATCCTCAAAAAAGCACCCAGAGTACTCTGGTTAAAATGTATCTCAGAACATGTCACTTTTCTCTTCACAAATCAGTGGCTTCCCATCTTATTCAGAATAAAAGGTCTTACACTGGCCAGGCATAGTGGTACACACCTGTAATCCTAGTACTTGGGAGGCTAAGACAGGAAGATCTTAGCCTCAGCAATTTAGTGAGACTTTCAGCAACTTAATGAGACCCTGTTTCAAAAGAGAACAAATAAAAGGGATGTAGCTCAGAAGAATGCCCCTGGGTTCAATCTCCAGTACCCCCTCCTCCCCCACCCCTCTGCCCAAAAAAAAAGCTCTTACTCTGACAAATCCCTAGATGTTCTGGGATTCACAACCCCCCTCCCCCACCCCTTGTACTAGGGATTGAACGCAGGGCCTTGTACTTGCTGTGCAAGTGCTCTACCACTGAGCTATATCCCTAGCTGTTTTTACTATTTTATCCTGAGACAGGGTCCCAATAAGTTGCCCAGAGTGGCCTTGAATTTGCCATCCTCTTGCCTCAACCTCCTCAGAAAATGGAATTATAGGCGTATGCCACTGCATCAGCTGTTCTGGGATTTTTACCTTTTTGCCATTTTTCTGATTCCATCTGCTATCTTTTTACCCCCCTGGTCCTCTGTGTTTCAGCTATACATTCTTACTTATTTTATTCTTTTCTCTGCAGTTTTCTTCTTTCAGTATCCCCTACTTCATTCAGCTATTTAACCAGAAGTCACTTCCTCAGTAAAGAATTCTTTGAAGCTGGGCATGGGGTGTATACCTGTAATCCCAGTACTTGGGAGGCTGAGAAAGGAGGATTGCAGGTTCAAGGAAAGCATCAGCAACCTAGCAAAACTGTGAGCAACCTAGGGAGATCCTGTTTCAAAACAAAAAAATAAGAAGGGCTTGAGGGTATAGCTCAGAGGTAGAATGTCCCTGGGTTTGATCCTAAGTAACACATACACACACACACACACACACACACACACACACCCTCTCTCTCTCTCCCTCTCTCTCTCTCTCTCTCACACACACACACACACACACACACAAATCTCAAGATTAAAGATGGTGGAATAGAGGAAGATAGCACATTTTGGTTGCTCTGGGGCTTGAAACTCAACCAGTGGGAAGACTGCTTCTTGACAAGAGAAGAAAATCAGTCAGAACTCAACATAAAGACAATCAAAGCATGGTAGAATTGGACTGAAAAGAGCTCTACACATCTCATCTGATGAGCCAAGAGCAGAGGCAGCACCATCCTGGCAAATCTGCACCCTGGTTGGTGGCTGCCAGGACCAGGTGGATGTCAGAGACCAGCTGAGATTGCCAGGATGGCGCTGCCTCTGCTCTCCGTTCACCAGATGAGATACGTGAACCTCTTTTCAGTCCTCTGTTCTCTGTGTTATGTCCGATTCTGCTGCATTTCGACTATCTTCTGTTGAGTTCTGACTGCTTTTCTTCTCTTGCCAAGAAGCATCTTCCCTGCTATTAAAGAGACTCTGGGGGACAAACTTAAAAGGCTATACACTTGTGCCCAGCAGTGTTTGGGCACCACAAGCACCAAGGCCAGAGGCCAACAAGGTCTCATGTGATCACAGCTCACTGGAGCAGCAGCAGTGTCTCTAGAGCTAAATAACTGTACCACCAACGCCCTGAGCTTAGAACTGGTACAATCTCTCCCTGACAGCGTGGTGGTCCCTGGCTGGGAGGCCAGAGGCCAGCAGGGGTACATGTGATCACAGCTATAGGCTGGGAATGCAACACATTACCAGCAAGGTGTGGGCCTTGTCTTCATGCCTGCAGTGATTGACAGTGCTCCACGTGATGGTAACCAGCAGATTAGCATTGGTATGCCTGGCCCATCAAAGTTTAGTCAGCCAGGCCACAAGCATAGAGCATAGTAATCTCTAGCCCTGCTGAGCTTAGGCTCAGTGTCTGCAGAGGCTGGGGGTTGGCTCTCTGCAGACTTCCATGGGTTCACAGTCAGCAGGGCATCAGTGGGATCTGTGAGGCATTAAATTCCAACCAGCAGGCTGCAGGCTCTGAATGGAACATCATAAACTCTGGTTCTACAGAGTTTGGGCCTGGAGAGCACTGTGACGTGCAACCAATCAGAGACTCTTGTTTGCCTGCACTGACTAAGATCTATATCTTGTTAATGAGATGCTGGGGAACAAACTTAAAGGGTTGACTATATGAGACAGATTCATAGAGGCAAATATATACCCCCAGCATAGGCCTTATTATAAAGGGATAATAAATAGACACAGGACTCTCGTGTGAAGAGGAAGAGAATGCCAAGACAACAGAAATACAAACCTGAGAACTCTGAAAACATGGGAATGTTTTCAGAGGAAACATTCAACAAGGAAACAAACAAAAAGGGAGGCCACCAATACTGAGCTGCAGGAAATGCTAGGAGAATTTAGAATTTTGATTTTGAATATGATCAAAGGCCTAATGAATAAAACCAGAGAAAGTGTACAGGAAAGGAAAGAACATATAAGAACTAAAAAGATGCTTTGAGTGAAATGAAGGAGTCCAATTAATGAAATAAAGACCTCAATAGAAACCACCTCTGGCAAGGTAGACCACATGAAAAATAGAATCTCACTCTTGTAAGACAGCTTATTAAAAAATAACCACACAGCCAATAATATAGATAAGACAATACAACATGACGAGAACATACAAGAAATATCGAATAACATATAATGCCTTAAATTACAGATAATAGGTATTGAAAAAGGTCTAGAGGCACAAACCAAGGGTATTAGAAACCTCCGAGAAATACTATCAGAGAATTTTCCAAACATAGAAAAAGATTTGGACATCATGTTCAACATATGAGACATTTAGAACACCAACCAGACAACATCAATGAGGAACTTTTCCCCACCACATGATCAAAATGACTAATATAGAGGCCATGGAAAGAATCTTAAAAGCATTAAGAACAAAAGAATAGGTGACATTCAGGCAAAAAAAATAAGAGAAGTCACTACAGACTTCTCAACCCAAGTCATGAAAGCCAGGAGCGGCTGGTATGATGTACTCCAGACCCTGTAAGAACACAACTTGGGAGGCTGAGAGACAGGAGGATCCCAGGTTCGAAGCCAGCCTCGACAACTTAGTGAGGCCCTCTGCAACTGAATGAGACCCTATTTCCAAATAGAATATAAAATAAGTCTGGGGATATAGCCTAGAGGTAGAATGCCCATGGGTTCCATCCCCAGTACCACAAAAAAAAAAAAAAAGACAAAGCAGGTCACTTCTTACTAGTAAAAAGAACAATCCAACAAGAAGATGTAATGATAGTAAATATTTATACCCCACATGTGAGTGTACCTACTTTTATAAAACAAAACTCTTGGGGACATTAAGTTTCAAATAGACCCAAATACAGTAATATTGGGAGACTTCAACACATTGCTCACACCACTAGATTGATCTTCCAGGCAAAAGATGAGTAGAGTCTTCAAAGCTAAAGAACACTTATAAACCAAATGGACCTAGTAGACATATACAGAATATTTCGAACAACAACAGCTGAATACACATTCTTCTCAGCTGCTCATAGAACCTTCTCCAAAATAGACCACATTCTGGGTCACAAAGCAAGTAACAACAAATTTTAAAAATGTAATATATTTTTCTTCATCTTTTGAGATCATAATGGAATGAAAATAGAAATCAACAGGAAGACCAAAGAAATTATATAAATGCATGGAGACTAAATTATATACTTCTGAATGAGGACTGGATCAGAGAAGAAATAACAAGAAATTTTTAAAAATCTAGAATTAAGTGAAAATAGAGACACAACATACCAAATGTATGGGACACTTTGAAGGCAGTTTTAAGAGATAAATTGATAGCACTGAATGCCCAGAAGGTCACTAATTAAACAACCTAATGGCACACTTCAAGGACCTAGAAAAGCCAGGACTAGTCTAATTCCAAAGCCAGTAGAAAGCAGGAGATAAAGTCAAAGCAGGAATAAATAAAATAGAGAATGAAAAAAAAAAAAAAAAACAAAGCAAAAGAGCAATAAAACAAAAAGCTGGTTCTTTGAAAAGATTAACAAGATTGATAAACCCTTAGCCAACTTAACCAAAAGAGAGAATCAACCCAAATTATTAGAGTCAGAAATGGAAAAGGAGACATCACCAGAAAGAAATCCAGAGGATTATTTGAAACTATTTAGGAAATTTATACTCCAATAAACTGGAAAGCAGAATAAATCAACAGATTTCTAGACACATATATCTATGCTAATTGAACCAAGAAAATATAGAAAACTTAAAATGACCAATACTAAGCAGAGAAATAGAAACAGCAATAAAAGCCTTTTATCAAAGAAAAGCCCAGATTTAGACAGATTCCCAGCTGAATTCTATAAAACAGTTACAGAAGAACTAACCCTGCTACTTCACAAGTTACTTTGTGAAATTGAAAGAGAGAGAATCCTTCCAAATGCCTATGAAGCCAGTATATCACCTTAATACCAAAACTGAATAAAAATCCCTCAAGCAAAGAAAATTACAAACCATTATCATTGATGAACATAGATGCAAAAATTCTAAACAAAATACTAAGCTGGGTGTGGTGGCACACTTGTAATTTCAATACTTGGGAGGCTGAGACTGGAGAATTGCATGTTTGAGGACAGACCCAGCAAATAATGGGACTCTCATTAACTTAGCAACCTGTTTCAAAATAAAAATAAAATAGGAGCTGGGCATGGTGGCACAGGCTTGTAATCCCAGTACTTGGGAGGGTGAGACAGGAGGATCATGGGTTCACTGTCAGCTACTTAGTGAGGCCCTCCACAACTCAGCAAGACCCTGTTTCAAAATAAAGAATAAAATAGGGCTGGGGGTGTGGCTCGGAGTTAGAATGCCCTTGGGTTCAATCTCCAGTACTGAAGGGGGAAAAAAAAAGATAGGGCTGGGAGTGTAGTTTGCAGATAGAACACCCCTGGGTTCAATCCCCAGTGCCAAATAATAATAAAAAAAAAAAAAAAACAGGCAATACAGATTAAGAACCACATCAAGAAAATTGTATGCCATGACCAAATTAGTTTTATCCCATGGATGCAAGGCTGGTTCAACATATGCAATAGATGCTAAGAAAGCATTTCACAAAATCCAACATCCATGTCAAAAACACTGCAGAAAATATACAGTAAACCAAAGCCAACATATTGAATGGGAAAAACTGGGAATTCCTTTTAAAATCAGGAACAAGACAAGGGTGCTCCCTAGCACCATTCCTTTTCAATATACTCCTCAAGACTTGCCAGAGCAATAAGGCAAGAAAAGGACATCAAAAGAATTCAAATAGGAAATGAAGAACTGAAATTATCTCTATTTGTAGATGACATGATGCTATATTTAGAAGACCCAAAAATTCAGCCAGAAGACTTCAGAACTGATTAACAAATTCAGCAAAGTAGCAGGATACAAAATCAATCTAAAACAATCAGAAGCTTTTCTAAATGTCAAACATAAATCCAGTGAGAAATCCAGAAAACAATCCCACTAAATATCTAGGGATAAGTCTAACCAAGGAAGTTAAAAGATCTCTATAATGAAAATTATAAAACACTAAAGAAAGAAATTGATGATCTTAGATGGAAAGATCTCCCTTGCTCTTGGATAGGCAGAGTAAATATTATCAAAATGACCATTCTACCACAAGTGGTCTACAGAGTCAGTGCAATCTCTCAGTTTACCAATATCATTCTTCACAGGACTAGAAAAATCAGTCCTAAACTTCATATGGAGAAATAAGACCCAGAATAGCCTAAGCAATTCTCAGTAATAAGAACCATGC
>PVLC010044965.1:0-11969 GCA_004027655.1 Graphiurus murinus | reverse complement strand
GGGTCCCATTTCTTTTGATTTCACGGAATAGTTTGAGGAGTATTGGGATTAGTTCTTCCATAAATGTTTTATAAAATTCACTTGGGAGACCATCTGGCCCTGGGCTTTTGTTTGATGGTAAACTTTTTATTGCTGTTTCTATTTCTTTGATTTTTATTGGTTGATTTAAGTTTTCTATATCTTCTTGACTCAATTTAGGGGGGTTGTGTGTATCTAAAAAGTCATCAATTTCTTCCAGATTTTCCATTTTGTTGGAGTATAGTTTTTCAAAATAGTTTCTGATGATCCTCTGTATTTCCATACTGTCGGTGGTAATATCACCTTTTTCATCTCTTATTTTGGTAATTTGGGTTGATTCTCTCTTTCTTTTGGTTAGGTTGGCCAATGGTTTATCTATCTTGTTTATCTGCGCTCTATGAATATTTATAATCCACAAGTTGAAATCAGAGAAAACAATAGAGCTATTTCCATTTTTGTTATACATCAGGTAAACTTCTTTTTTTTTTTTTTTTTTTGCGGTACTGGGGATTGAACCCAGGGGCATTCTACCTCTGAGCTACACCCCCAGCCGTATTTTTTATTGTTTATTTTGAAACTGGGTCTCACTAAGTTGCGGAGCACCTCACTAGGTAGCTGAGGCTGGCCGCGAACCCGGATCCTCCGGTCTCAGCCTCCCGAATGCTGGGATTACAAGCGTGCGCCACCACGCCCGGCTTCAGGTAAACTTCTTAATGGAAGAATTTGAAACCTAAGTCCTTAGACATAGAAACCTATTGGGCTTGAAATGAGCCTTGGAAATCAGATAGTCCTTTAGGAAGTGGAAGTGATAGGTTGGGGAAGGTTTATGGAATCACCTCGCAAGAAGCTGTTCCTTGACAAATAGCAACTAAACGTGAGCCTGGATTTAACCTCCTCATTTTACAAGGAAGGAAGCCCAGGTTCAGAAGAGTGAAGTTCACACAGCAAGTGAGCCGAGGAACTGACTTCTAACTCTGTCTATGTTTAACCACCCAGACACCCCACCCCATTGTGCAAACTGCCTTTCCCCTCCAGCAATTTCATCTATTTCCTATCTATTTTGTATAGGTAACAGTGAGGGGACTGGAGGACCCTCGACAACCACCTCTTATCAACCTGCCTCCAGCTCATCAGACAAGCCCAGGCGAGTCAGAATCTTGGAATGGGCTCAAATTAGGATCTTGGCTACATGCATTTCCTTGTCATTGTATACTCCAAAGATTTTGGTTTTCTTAATGAATGACACATCTTGGGGGGGAAAAAAAACCACATAATATGAATCAAACAGTGAGTGGAGTTTACATAGAAATTACAGGTCTGCACTGCCGTTTGGTAAGAGTTTGGAATTAATTATAAGGTATTCCCGAAACCACACCTCTTTGAGCATCATATGCATTTCTGAAAATGTCCTGTGAGTGATTGCTGGCCAAGAGCATTTCCTGTGTGGAAATCTAAACAATTGTTTGTTTATTATTATGTTCTAACACAACATTTCTAAGAAGTTTTCTATGAATCAACGACTTTACTGGAAATAACGTTTTGCAGAGTCCCCTCACCACCAAGGAAGCTATTTAGCTAAAGAAGAGTTTCTGCAGCTCATGTCAACCAACGTTTCTGAACTGAGTGATTTCCAGTTGAAGTTTGCCTATAATGAGGAGACAAATACAGGTGGAATTGCGTGAGTGGGGAGAGCACACATTTTTGACCACCGGAAAGTCACAGGTTGTATCTGGAAGTCCCCACTGTCATCTCCTATGGAACCCCACACCTGATCCTCAGCCACCTTCTCCAAGGAGGGACCCTCAAGGTGCACCCATGTGTGCTTCTTCTCTGCTCAGCCTCTTCTCCAATGCTTGGTCCTCACCCCTGCAGCCAGTGTCCTCCAGAGTGAGGGAAAAGCCCATTACCAGGTCTGTTTCAGATGCTTCCAAGGGTACCACAGAGCAACCTGACTCTGGGCCACATTTTGACATCTAGCACTTAAAGAAGCTGAGTCTGCGCCAGCATACAGCCAGAGTTAGCCAGGTAGAGACATCCCACTCTCTGGGCTTCTGATAATCATCCCTTCCCTTCCTCACCAAAAACACAGGCTTGATGCAAATCAGCTCATGCAAACCACCTCTTATCAACCTGCCTCCAGCTCATCAGACAAGCCCAGGCAAGTCAGAATCTTGGAATGGGCTCAAGTTAGGATCTTGGCTACATGCATTTCCTTGTTATTTTATACTCCAAAGCAAAAACTTGTTTAGAGAGAATAAAACCAGTGTGTGTGGCACTGAAAGTTTAGCATTTGACTGATCTAAAAGGCTCAGTCTTTTCAGGTCAAGTTCACACTGGGAAAGAAATGCAAACCACGGGATGTAGCTCAGTAGTAGAGCACTTGCTTACCTAGCATGTATGAGGCCTTGAGTTGGATTCCGCACACTAGAAAAAAATAACAGGCGGAAAACTAGAAGCAAAACTAAACAAAAACTCCAAAAAATATCTAGATCCTACTTTTTTATTGTTTCTTCAATCAGGTTTTGTTTTATTATCTTGCATTTCAAATGTCATGCACTCTTATTAAGAAAAATCAGAAAAAAACGGGTGCAGGATGGCACACAACTATAATCTCAGTTCTTGGAGCCTGAAACAGGAGGATTCCAGGTTTGAAGCCAGTCTCTACACCTCAGCAACTTCATGAGACACAATTTCAAAAGAAAAAATAAAATAGGGTCTCTCTACCTCTTGAGATGGCCCACGTTTTCCCTTGAGTGTGCATCCCCCACTTTCCCAAATAAACCTCTGTTTTTGTCTCTAAAACTAACTAACTAACTAAATAAATAAATAAATAAATAAATATAAAATAAGGCTAGGGATGTAGCTCAGGGGTAGAATGCTCCTGGGTTCAATCCCCAGCACCACACACACACACACACACACACACACACACACACACACACAAATCAGAAAATAAATATAAGTAAAAATGGCATTAGAATGCTTATACCCATGTCCCCAGGGATAGACAATTGTCTGTGTCCTTCCAGAGTCTTCAGTGTGGTAGCCATACAAATAGGTAATATGTTTACAAAACTGGACACCTGGAGTCTATGCTGTCTTGTTTCCCATAATAATTTAGGTTAGTCAGTGGTTCTCAATTTTGCTTTTACCTTATAATCACCCAGGGAGATCTGAAATGTCTTGATAGACAGGCTTTACTTCCAGCCACTTACTCAGGATTTGTTTCTGAGATGAGAACCATGCATCAACATTTTCAAAATCCCTTAGGTATCTCCAAGGTGCAATTTCTGAAATGACACCTACAGATCTATATTTTCTTCTTCAATTCCTTAAGTATCTCCAAGGTGCAAACAGGCTGAAGAGTAGCAGCCTTATCTGAAGAACTGAAAGTGAGAAGACCTGGTTGGGAGTGGGGTGGGGCAGTAGTTGCAGACTTTGGTGCAACCTGACCACCTGGGAATTTGGTGAGAGCACAAGGCCCAGGCTCTCTCCTGTTCCCGTGAATCTTGGACTCCTTGTTCTTCTTTAGCTCTGCAGATGATTCAGATGCACACCAAGCTGCGGATCCATCAGTTTGGGTGACCAATTTCATATTGTTTGATCATTTCCTAAGTGGCCTGCTCCTCCCTTTTACTCACTAAACTGCACATTGCAAGAACTGCACTGTTCCCTACAGAGCCTTTAGTGACTGTGAGCACTTGAACTATGGTAGTTCAAATTGAGCCGAAATGGCAAATGTAAAATGAACACTGGGCTTCAAAGATTTAGTGCAAATCAATATAATAATATTTGGGGCATGCTAGGTTTTTTTTCTCCCCAATCTGGCTACTAGGAAAATTTTAACTGCACACGTGGCTCCCATTGTATTTCTGCGGGACAGTCTGCTGTGGGGGCAGAGCCTATGTCTGCTCACTTCTGTCTTTCTAGAAGCTGGCTCAGTGGTTTTGCACTAAAGAGGAGCTCAATGAATATTTTTTGAAAGCAACAATGAGCCAATGAATTAATGAATGAACACAAACAGATGGTTTTTCTCCCAAAGAGAAACTTTTGGAGAATAGATACGATTTGGTGTGGGTTCCCCCAGAAGCCGTACCTGAGACAAGGCCTCAAAGACAAACTCCTAGTTTGGGAGGGGGTCCTCCAAAACACTAGAAGAGTGAATTTAAACTGGGGATGGAAGGAGAAGATTAAAGAGTGTGTTGTGGAGCCTGTTCCCACTGTGGAGAACTGGAGCTCCATCCTGCTGGAGAATGTTAGAGAACAGTGCAGAATATGTACATCCACCCACCCACAGTGAAGGCCTGGAGTGCTTATGCCCCTTTACCCCCCAGGTGTTCATCCCCAGACAATGTTGACCTACTGTGTGCTGTGGGATCCAGCAGAAGGAAGAAGCCTGAGTGCAATGAGGTGGCAGTGCTACAGGGGCATAGACAAAATGGCAAAGCTGAGGAGATGGGAGACGCCATCTGCGATGTGCAACACCCCTTACCTGCCTAAAGACAGATCCCCCAAAAGGAATTCATTCTCAAAAATCTGGTCACACTGGTCACAGGAGAGGAGACTAGAAGTCAGCACCATACCCACTCAAACTTGGTCACAAACTATCACCTCTTGCTCTGAGGGCCTGCTCTTTTGCTTTAAGCATCATGTACTCCCTCATAAGATGCATACATCTCCTTCCCTGTCCCCTGTGAAGACATATAAAAGCTCCTAAATCTCATAGTTTGGGGATTTCTACTTTTCTTTCCTGTGATTCTCCTTCCCCCGATGCTTATAATAAATGTGTCTACCTGTTCTCCTGTTGATCTACCTGTTGACAGCTTGTTTTATAGACTCAGTAACAGAACCCTCAGAGGGTACAGGGAGTCTTCCATCTCCTACTGGAGAACATCCAGGGACACTTAAATAAAATTTCTTTTTTTGTTCTTGTTTTTTGTTTTGTTTTGTGTTCATGTGTGGTACTAGGGATTGAACCCAGAGGTTATTCTACCTCTGAGCTATACCCCCAGCCCTACTTATTTAATTTTATTTTTAAAATTTTGAAACAGGGTCTTACTAGGTTGCTGAAAGTCTTGGTAAGTTGCAATCCTCCCTGTCTCAGCCTCCCATGAACTGGGATTACAGGTGTGCACCACTATGCCTGGCTTATAACTTCTTTTAAAACAAGCCAATTGATTCCATCATTTAATAAGTAACATTGGTGTCACCATTACACAGCTCTACTCATCCCACAAGATGGTCATTAAAGCCCTTTGGACTCTCTTCTCAGCTTCTCTTTGTTAACTCACTTCTTTCTCTTCCAGTTCTACCCTAGAGGCCCCCAACAAGTATGAGGAATAGGCTCCCAATAAGGAACTCACTGTCATTTGATCAAAAGTTGCCCAATCAGGGAGGGGTGGGTGAGTGGACAGGGGTTCATCAATGGGTATAAGTCACAGTTAGATAGGATTTGATTTCTGGCACTCTATTGCACAGTAAGGTGACTACAGTCGAATATTACGTTGTACATTTAAAAATAGCTAGTAAGAAGAAATGATTTGGAATATTCTCACCAGAAGGAAATGATAAATGTTTAAGGTGATGCATATGATAATTACCCTAACTTGATCATTTTATAATGTATACATCTATTGAAACATCGTACTATACCTCATAAATATATACAATTTTTATGTGTCAATTTAAAATAATCCTTAAAAGAGTTGCCAACCGGGATGGCCCTACTCCTCTGTGACTGAGTCCTGCCTCTGCTCTTTATGTCCTGTTAGTTCAGCATAGGTGGGTGTTGAGGAGCAATTTGCTTTCTGGTTCCTCCATTATGATATCGACTCCCCCAGGGGTGTGGCTGACACTTGTCTTTGGAATGCCCACCCTTGCACATGGGCCTGAAATTGTAACAGCTGAATGTTTAGTAAACAATCTCAAGTTTCATCATGTATATAACTTCACTGACTATTAAATCACTTCACAGACTGTGGCAGCTCCATTTTGGGAGATTAATTCAGTTGGTTCTAATTTGAAATGAATCAGGAGAGACTCCACAATAATTATGGTAGGCACGGTGAAGCAAGGCAAATAAGACAGAAGAAGTAGTAAATAAATTGAAAATGAGAAATGACTATTTTAAGGGGAATTGAACTAAAAGCAGCTCTGTTTTTACAGTAATTTTAATATCATTTAAAAAATGCGTCTGTGCTTTTCCTGAACAGTTCATTCCAGTCAAGACTTTGGCTTCATTCAGAGAACTTGGGCCAACCCACTGTCACAACCTGTCATTGCTGGAATTTTACATTCAAGGCCCTTTCCTCTAGTATTTATTTCTCCCCTCTGGAATTCAAACAGTATAAAAATTAAAATTATTTCATGATGTGTTAATCAGCTTTCTGTTACTGTGGCAAAATACCTGAGGTAATCAACTTATAAGGAGAAAAGTTTTGTTTTGGCTAATGGTTACAGAGGGTCCAGTTAATGATCAGTTGGCCCTGTTGCTTTTGGGTCAGAAATGAGGCAAAACATCATAGAAGTGAGTAGGGGAGGAAACTAGTCATCTTATAGCAGTCCGGAATCAGAGATAGAAAGAGAGAGAAAGGGTTGGAGTCCCCATATCCCCTTCAAGGGCACTCGCCCAATAACCTCACTTCCTCCTACTAGGCCCCACCTTTTAAAGGTTCCACCACCTCCCAATACCACCACAGGCTGGCATCCAAGCCTTGAATGCATGGGCCTTTAGAGACACTTAACCAAACCACAGCAAATTAAATATTTATGTTATAAATAATTTAGGCTGTGAATAATTTGATTAGTTTACTTAAATATTTATATATACATATGTACATATATAGATAATATCTAGCAGGCTCTCAAACAGTTGAGCTATCACAACTTGAAAAAGAAAACTGGATAGTCCAATAAAAATAATACCAATTTTATTGGTTCCCCAATTCACCTCTCCCCTTCTACTTAAACACATGGTAGAGCACTTGCCCTCGCATGCATGAGGCCCTCGGTTAGATCCCCAGCCCCACAAGAAAACAAATAGAGACACATAGAGGGTTGGCAGATATAAATATCTATCCAAAGTCAGGTGTGTTGGACAGCAGGTCTGCCTGGGAAAACAGCCCCCATGAAGTTCCATCTACTTGTTGTCAGGAAGATATATGGACCCCATGTTTCCAAATACATAGATTTTATGAGATTTCCAGACCCCAAATTCTTACAAGAAATATTTCTTTTTTTAAATATTGGAAACCGATATAAAAAATTTTAAAGCACTTTACAGCCCCGCATGGAAAAGGCCAAGCAGAATTACATATAGGGCAAAGTTTTGACCTAGGATCCATCATGGAGCAGAGAGAGCCCTTGGAACTAACAGAAATAGATACAAAGAGATCTACAAGATATACCTTGCCCTCCAGGAACTTCCTGTGCTCAAGGGCAAATGTGTGTAACCAAAGTTTGATGCAAAATGTTTAAATAATGGGAAAATGGGATATAATAACCAGGGCCTAGAAAAACAGAATTAGCAGCTTCTAAAGGGATATAGGACTTATTTTAAGGAGTTAACTCATGTGGTTACAGACACTGGGAAATAGTGTAATTTATAGGGCAGGCCAGCAGGCTCAAAACTCAGACAGGAGTTGGTGCTGCAGTTTCAAGGCAGAATTTCCTCTTTTCCAAGAACCTCCAGTTTTTGCTCTGAAGGCCTTCAACTAACCAGACTAGGCCCACCCATATTATCTAGGGTAATCTCCTTTACTTAATAGTCAGCTGATTGTGATGTTAACCTCTTCTAACAACACTTAGCAATAACTAGATTAGCATCTCATTGAATAACTGGGTACTATAGCCTAGCCAAGTTGAGTCATAAAACCAACTATCCCATGAGCTGAGTGCTTTAAGAGAAGTACAGAAAACTACTACAAGTGTCCAGAAGAATGAAGACTCAAAGGAAGTTAGAATTGAAAATAACCCCCATAAGAAAAGACTAAAGAAATACGGGTTTCTCAAAAGAGAAAACCAAAAAGAAATAATATTGATTAACAGTAGCCAAGCACCTGTTAGCCAAGCTGTCATTAAGTGATGTTTCTTTTAATCATCTGAAGGACCATCATAGATCAAAATGATCATTATCATCATTTTATAGGTGAAGACAAAATAACTCTAGTATTTCCAATATCACACAAGTATGATGGAGACAGAACTCAAATGTGGGAAGCCTTCCCCACTGAATTCATAGTTCATACATGACTCACTAATTTGTGTGCATGTGTGTTTGTGTGTATGTGTGTGCGTGTTTTACTGGGGATTGAGTCCAGGGACTTTATACCTTTGAGCTATACCTCCAGCCCTATATTATGTTTCATTCTGAAACAGGGTCTCACTAAGTTGCTGAGGGCCCTGCTAAGTTGCTGAAGCTGTCTTTGAACTTGCAATCCTCCTGTATCAGCCTCCTAGGTACTAGAATTACAAGACTGTGCCACAACTCATGACTGACTCATTAATATGACAAAAGCCCCATGAGATAGGTATTATTATGCCTATTTTACAAGTGAGGAAACAGAGACTTTTATACAAAGTGGCAGCACTGTGATTTGAACATGGTTTATCTGATTCCGTACTTGTATTCTGACGACCCTAGCACACTGCATGCTCCCTCTTCAGCTCCAACTATACAAAGAAGAATGCACTAAGGAAGTTTACATTCAAATCTGACTAACAAAAGGAATGGGGCTTAAATTCAAATAATAAAATATATTGGTAGAACAAATGTTGGTCATTCATCAGGGCACAATCAAGTAAAGAAAGAAGTGTTCTTAGAAACTGGCTACTTTAACACTCACCTTGAGCTGAGAGATTAGCTCAGCGGAAGAGTATGTACTTAGCATGCATGAAGTCCTGGGTTCCATCTTCAGCACCAAATGGAAAAAAATCATCTTTATAAAGACTAGCTAAACTGATAATAATTAAATAGGAATGTATATTGAGATTCTGAATTTCAGTTATTGATTGGCAAGAATAAAAACACAGCACTTTCCACCCACACAGAAAACAACACTAAAGTTGGCTTCTCTTAAATGAAAATATTTCCTTGGCTTTCTGTTAGTTACATATTTTTAGTAAAAATCAAATGTACACTGTAAATCATGCCTTCATTTCTTGAGAAGGGAATAGACTCATTTCAATCTAACTTCAAAGGAGCAACCAACAGACTTTTCTTGCCTGGGCCACTTTGAAACACTCCTACATTATTTTATCCTTTTCCCTTGGAGTTATTTTTTCCCTCTCAGAACGTAGAGTATGTGAGAAATCTGTACTGTTCTATTTTTGCTGAGGAATGAATTTTGAGCTCATAAATTGTCATCTATTCAATTGTTATCCTTTCTCTAGAGCTTTATATTCCAGTCTATGCCAACCCTTTTTTTTTTCCTCCTGTGATTATGATGATAACAGGAGGTAGAGGGTAATAATTTAGCTATTGTTTAGGGCCAAGTGATGGCCTATACTTGTAAATATTATTTTTATCTTAATTATATCTCCATAATAGTAATCATCTGACTCATAATTTTAAGCGATGGGCATGATATTGCAAATCAAACAGTAAAAATAAAAGCTATACTTATTGAACCCTACTCTCGTCAGACACTGAGATACATGCACATTTAAAATGCGCAAGGACTCTATGATGTAGGTCGTAAGCATCCTAAGAAGGAAACTCAGGCACAGGTAATTTCAACTGCTTGCCTGTGTTTGCAGAGGAAAAGAGCTAAGATTGAAAATGAAGCATCTAACTGCTGATACGATTGGGGGTCTTAACAACGTAATGGGTGCAGCTCCCACACAATAATGACCAGCTTCTAGTTTCTTGTTTTACTCCTCCTTCTTGAAAGTTCAAAACGACACTTAATGGAGGCAAAATAGATAAACACAGATACACCAGGTGGAAGCACTGTGAATAAGTAGGTGGCCTGATTTATCATCCAGTCAAAATGATAAACCTACTCCTGAGAATAGATAAAACCCTGTGAAGCCATCTGAAAAGCCTAGCAGGATTTATTGTATGCAGCAAACTTTATGAGAAATCATAGACACTGAGCTGCATGCCCAAGCCTCTGCCCTCTTCATGCCAAAGGAGCAGCAGAGGTCTAAAATGGAAAAGGAGTGCACCCAAATTCAGAAAGGTTTTGCTGCAACTAGAACCAGTTACCCAGTCAGCCACCCAGTGGCCTCTCAAATGGATGAGTTTGGGAAATATTTGGGGTATTGATTTAAAATTAATTCAATAGCTGGGTACAGTTCTGGCACACCCATAATCCCAGTGTTTGGGAGACTTAAGACAGGAGGATTGCAAGTTTGAGGCCAGCCTCAGCAATTTAGCAAGACCCTGACTTAGCAATTTACCCTCAGCAATTAAGTGAGACACTGTTTCATTAAAAAAAAAAAAAAAAAAAAAAGGCTGGAAGTATAGCTCAAAAATTAATTAATATTTTTTATGTGTGTGGTACTGGGGATTGAACTCAGGGACATTCTACCTCCAAGCTATACCCCCAGCCCTATTTTTATTTTTATCTTGAAACAGGATCCATTAGGTGGACGAGAGTCTCACTACTTGCTGAGGCTGTCCTCCTGTTGTGGGATACCCGGTCCCACACGTGGGTCCTTGGCATCCGTGATAAAAAGAATTTTAACACGTGCCATTTAGGAACAAAAAGTAGGAATTTATTAAGGAAAATAATGGAAAGGGGAGAAATACATGTGAGCTGGCATCTTCCTGTCCTGATGCGCTTCCCAGGTCCCAAGAGAGCGAGGTGTGGTTTACTCCTTTCCTTTATAGGCTTTTAAGAGGGCTAGGCCCAGAAGAGGTCTGGACCTCCTCCTTCTTCAGGAATTGGTGGGTGCAAATTGAGTAGGTGGTCCAAATTGAGTCCTTCCTCTTTTTCAGGTTTCAAGATAGGTCTGCCCTTAGCTGTAAATTTCCAGTGTCCTTTTGTTCTGACTTAGGTGGGGGCAGGGCTTTGGGGGATTAGGATGTGGAACTTTTTTAAAACTCCAGATTTAAAAAACTATATTTTTCCTTTCCCTCCCAATGTCTCCTTTCTGCCTAAATTATTCCTTCTATCCTACATCACTCCAACCTGCAATCCTCCTGTCTCATCCTCCCAAGTACCAGGATTACAGGCATGTGCTACCATGCCTGGCTACAAATAAATCTTAAAAATAATACAATCAACTCAAGAGCTCAAGTTAAACACAGAGGCAAGAATTCCGATGGACTTAAGGTATACTCTCTCTTAGCACTAAAGCAAGTTTCAGTAATATTCCAGAAGCCCCAAATTTCTGTTAACTGGAAATTCATAAAAGGCATTCACAATTCTTCTAGATCTCATAAAGCTTTCAGATCATTAGGGAAGAGATAAAATCATGGGTGTATGATACTTGGGGTGTAAGGGGCCCTGCCCTGCTGTCCTCTCATAGACTAGCTAGACCATAGAAGCCCAGCATGATGGCCAGGGCTGATGAGGTAGCTTAGAAGTGAAATGTTAGGCAGAAGGAGGTATTGGAAAAATTCATAAAAAATATAGTTTTTAGCCTTTTAAAAAATCTGGAGAGTGTTAATCCAAAACTCCACCCCTTGGAAGTTTCTCTTTGGTGCGGCCCAAGAGAGACGTACAGCCAAATTCCGGAAAAGCCCAGCCCACCTAAAGCAGCACACACCTGGAAAAAGGAGGAGCCAGCTTGTCTGGGACCTTCTCTCACCTGGAGCCCAACCTATCGGACTACTTGGAACCTGAGAGAGAGGGGCTGGAAATGAGGACCCCGCCCTCTCATATACCCCCTGGAATTCCACGTGTTCCCTCTCTCGGACTTCTGCTCGTGATCGGGGAACATGTCCTAAGAATTGGTGGCCGGGGATTTCTTTTTGCACTTCCCTTCTTTTCCTGCATCCCAGT
>PVLC010044964.1:0-11976 GCA_004027655.1 Graphiurus murinus | reverse complement strand
ACTGTCACATCTACCAGTGGGGACTGCCAAATGGAGCCCAACTGTGCCCTGGCTGGTGTCTTTGTCTCCAGGGTTGGATCCGGCTTCAAGGGGTGGAGAGGACTCATCAGGAAGAGGCCTGTGCTTAGCACACAAGTAGTATAAGTGCCAAGTGGCCCGAGGCGCCAGCAGCTCTGTGACTGCAGCCAGCCTGGTCCACGGCATTGATTGGCTCAGAGAGGAGCATCCACAAGGCTGGGCAGGAGGGGGAACTCACCCCTGAGGAGGGAAGAGGTCACAGAACCAGAGGGATCGATCACATGACCAACCAGTCCCCAACCTTAGAGAGCCTCAGAATCCCACCCAGGGGCCACAGGGATGCCAGCCCACAGAGTGTGTCTGCTCAGGTGCAAGGAGGGCAATCAGCCCTCAACCGAGGCTGCCCCGTGTGCCCTGTGCAGCAGGGAGCTGGGGACTCAAGATCAGCTGGGCAAGGCCTGCCCTGCCACCCCGCTCACTGGCTGTGTGCCTCACCCGGAGCTTACCTAGCGGTTACCTTGTGCCCACCTCTGCAATAATGCCATTCCCATGGGGTTTCGAGGGCTCCATCCAGAGAACATGGTAACACAGGGCTGGGACCTCCTTGCTTAGTTCCCTACCTGCTTCCAGGGGTTGGGAAGCTGCAGGGTCTCTGCAGCACTAACCGTCAGGCCTGGGCCTGGGAGAGGTCCCTATGGGTGCTGGTCCCAGTGTGGAGCTCTCTGGCCATCCCAAGCCTGGACTCCCCCAGGCTCCTCGAAAGTTCTGTATAACTGGAAGGGGTGGGGAGAGGTGGCAGCCACGGGACTTTCCCTGTCTTGGGGCCTTTACTTTCCTACCCATCCCACAAGGTCTAGCCCACAGGGGGCAATTCTTCTGCACATCTGGGGGCTGCTGAGTGGGCTAGGTGAGGTGCCTCGGTATTCACCTCCCCGGGAAGAAACTAGCAGGGTGATGATCCAGGGTAGGGCACCTGCTGGCTTAAGCAGGGGATGCCAGAAGTGGGCGGCAGCGCTGGCTGGGACAGCTAGTCCAGGGTCTTGGACATAGACTGGCTTCCAGGGCAGTGAAGGGGATGGCACAGACCCTGGCACGGACTGTGACATCTGGGCAGTACTGAAGGGTGGAGAGCAGTTGCCCTGGCCTTGGTCCCACCAGCCTGCCTCCCTTCATTGCCCTCTGGCCTTCAGAAAGAAGCAACTGCCCACCCACTCCCGGTGGGCTTGTTGCCCCAGACCCCAACATAGGGTGGCCTTCTCTTCCTCCTCCTTTTCTTCTTCCTCCTCCCCCACCTCCTCCTCCTCCTTTTGCCCTCCTCCCAGGGGCATTCTACCTCTGAGCTACATCTTTAATTCTCTTTGTGGTACTGGGGATTGAACTCAGGGGCATTCTACCTCTGCGCTACACCCCCGGCCCTATTTTATTCTTTATTTTGAAACAGGATCTCAGTAAGTTGCGGAGAGCCTCACTAAGTAGCTGAGGCTGGCTGCAAACCTGCAATCCTCCTGTCTCAGCCTCCCCAGTGCTGGGATTCCAAACACGTGCCACCATGCCCAGCTCATCATTAGTCCCTTTTATGTTTTTGTTTTGAAACAGGGTTTGCTAGGTTGTTGAGAGTCTCACTACATTGCTAAGGCTGTTCTCCAATCTGCAATCCTCCTATCTCTGCCTTCCAAGTACTGGGACTACAAGCATGGAACACCATTGCCTGCCTGCATATACTTCCTTGAGGTGACAGGGGACAGGAGGCCGGCTCTGGGCCAAGTCTTGGCTGGGGTTCTTCATCCTCCTGTGGCCCTCTAAGATGAAGGCCACATGCATTCAGAAATTGGTTAGTGCCGGGCATGGTGGCACATACCTGTAATTTTAGTAATTGGGAGGCTGAGATAAGAGGATTGCAGGTTTGAGGCCAACCTTGGTAACTTAGTAAGATCCTCAGCAGTTTAGCGAGACTGTTTCAAAATAAAAAATAAAATAGGTCTAGGGTGTAACTCGGTGGTAGAATGCCCCTGAGTTCGAGTTAAATCCCCAGTACAGAAAAACCAGTTGGCTTCTAAGCTCACACCTGGATTTTGGGGTAGTTTGCCTTTTTCTCCTAAACTGAGGTCCTGGCCCGGTCTCCCCTGTGCACGGGCACCCCCTAGAGGTACCTGCTTTCTGTCTGAGGGGTACATCTCCCATAGGGCCCCCAGCTTCTCCTAGGGCCTTATGGAGACAGAGCCATAACAGCAGTGGAGGAGCCCCCCCCTCCCCGGTCTCCAGGGCAGGCCTGAGGATGAGAGGAACACAGACAGAAGCCCTCTGTAAATCCAGTGAGCTGTACAAATGTCGAGTGGTATTAGCGCTGAGCCTGCCGCAGCCCTGCCCCCTGAGGCTACAGACTGAGGGGAGCAAAGGCCTGTGTCTTACAGGAACCCCTTGGCAGAGGCTGTCGGGCCAGGCCAGGTGCCCTGAGATGTGGGATGGGCAACAGGAGCACCATGAATGCCCTTGAGCCGGGAGGGACAGCCTGGGCTCCCTTGGAGTGGCAGGGAGAAGGCCTGGGGAAGGTTCTGGCAGGTATGGCCTCCTGGAAGAAAGCAGCCTGGGCAGGTGAGGGATTCAAGCTGTGTAAGGAAGGCTGAGGGTGCAGCCAGGGTGAGTTGGGCCCCTTGCAGCCTGGGTGCGGAGGCTGAAGGCACTGGGCAGGCTTCCTTCCAGCTGGCTGGGACTTGGAGCCCAGGCTCCTACCCCTTGTCCCCTGCCTCCCCCTGTAGGGCCAGGGCCCCTGGGCAGATGGAAGTGGACAGTGGAGCCCGGAGGCCACAGCCGGGCTCCAAGGGGGAGGGCTGGTAGAGCGATTATCTCCTAGAATGACCTGGAGGGGGAAACCAAGGCAGTGGCAACTGTAGCCTTGGCCTGGTCTATAGGCCGTCCAGTAGCTGGGGTGGTTGAAGGCCCTGCAGAAGCCGTGCAGAGTATAGCCTGGCTCAGAAAGGGTCCTCGACGCTGTGCTGCCTCCACCACCGAGGTCATAATTGCTCTGAAATCACAACCGAACCCAATTATGCAAAAGCTAAATTATATGCGATGATTTTTATGAGCTGCAAATGTTCGGTTGAAACCGGGTGATTACAGGGGGACGAGAAGCAGCTGCCACTCTCTGGGAGCCCATAACTCCCAACAGCTGGGAGCTGTCACTTATTTACGACACTGTTCCTACCGGGAACGAGGGGTGACAGCGTTGGTGAGACCTTCGCAGCCAAGAGCCTGGACAGTGGCTGGGCCTGGGCAGCAGCAACCTGGGAGTCCAGGTGGGCAGCCGGTCAGCCCAGGGGTGGCCAGGAGGGTGTGCTGTCTCTATTTATATGCTCTGGGTGCAGCTGGCAGCAGGAAGATGCAGCTGAACTGCCCCAGGCGCCCTGGCGCTCCCGAGAGGCCCAGCTGGATGTGCTGAAAGAGAAGGGGTGAGAGGCCAAGACAGACAGGGGGGAGAGAGCTGCCCAGCCCTCCAGGGGCGGCGTCTGTATGCCTGGAGCCTGTCCCCTCCACTCTGGTGCCCCTGCTGGGCTGCTTAGGGCAGCTGTGACCCTGGAAAAAAGCAGGTAATGATGGTCGTCTATAACGAGGCCGCTCCGATAATGAGCATGGGCTATTACCCGACCACGGGCTGGACACATCCGAAAATAAATTATTTTAAGGATCCATTAACGAATGCCTAATTAATGTCCAATTAGAGGGAAGCAACAGAGGAAATACTCTGGACAGTTGAGGAGCAAGGCCTGGTTTTGCAGCCACAGCCTGGGAGCTGAAATGAGGCAGGAAGAAGGGAGAGGAGCCGGACGTGGTGGTGCACGCTTGTAATCCCAGCATTTGGGAGGCTGAGACCGGAGGATCCGGGTTCATGGCCAGCCTCAGCTACCTAATGAGGCACTCCGCAGCTTAGTGAGACTCTGTCTCAAAACAAAGAATAAAAAATAGGGCTGGGGGTATAGCTTGGAGGTAGAATGCCCCTGAGTTCAATCCCCAGTACCGCAAAAAAAAAAAAAAAAAGAAGGGAGAGGGCTAGAAGGTAGACCAGGGGCAGCCTCTTTCTGGCAATTTCACGGACCCCAGAGCAGCTTTATGCATAAGCCCTGGCGCCATCCCCAATCCCTTGCAGATATGTGTCTTCTCCATACATCCACACAGCTCTGTGAGGCAAAACTATTGTTATCTGTATTTTAGAAATGAGTAAACTGAGGCACAGAGGGGGCATTGCATATTTGAGGATGTAAAAGACACTCTAAATGAGATATCTTTTGAGGTGCACTTTGGTGTCAGGCATGCATGCTTTGCTTGTTATTAGGAATAATTTAAATAAAATGACTCCTCAGTACTCCATATGAGATATTTACTTTGTTAGACCAACTATCTGTGACTGCAAATAATGTTGGCTAGTGGCAGAGATGGGACCAGAGCCAGAGGCTGGCTAGCTGGGTCGTGGGGCCATGGCCCTCACTGAGGAGGGCTGAGAAAGCCTGAGGGGCCTGGGTTCAGCTGTCTGGGGTAGAACTCAGGGGTTTTAGGGGCAAGGCTAAGGAAGTCTGAGGATGATCAGGGCCTTTACCCTGAGTTTACCTCCCAGCTCAGGCTAGGGATTTATCCCCAGCAGATGCAGGATGCTACAAAATAGAGAGAGGTTTCTAGTCCCAGATGGGTTTCAGGGTTGGACTCTGAGGACAAGCACAGAAGGGGACAGAGCCCCAGTGGGCCCAGGAAGGTCGTATGCCAGTCCCCACCCCACGCTCTGCACACCATGTATCTGCCACCTTCCTCGGGCAGCCCCTGACTAGTTGTGCCATCTCTCTCTCCCTGCCAGGGTGCTGTGTGGAACTGCTGCTCCTGTTGCTGGCTGGAGGGCTGCCTCTGGGCGGCGGCTGCCCGCGGGACTGTGTGTGCTACCCGGCGCCCATGACGGTCAGCTGCCAGGCACACAACTTCGCCGCCATCCCCGAGGGCATCCCCGAGGACAGTGAGCGCATCTTCCTGCAGAACAACCGCATCACTGTCCTCCAGCAGGGCCACTTCAGCCCTGCCATGGTCACCCTGTGGATCTACTCCAACAACATCACCTATATTGACCCCAGCACCTTTGAGGGCTTCATGCACCTGGAGGAGCTGGACCTCGGCGACAACCGTCAGCTGCGGACACTGGCACCCGAGACCTTCCAGGGCCTGGTGAAGCTTCACGCCCTCTACCTCTATAAGTGTGGGCTCAGCGCCTTGCCCGCAGGCATCTTCGGTGGTCTGCACAGCCTGCAGTACCTCTACCTACAGGACAACCACATTGAGTACCTCCAGGATGACATCTTTGTAGACCTGGTCAACCTCAGCCACCTGTTTCTCCACGGCAACAAGCTGTGGAGCCTGGGCCAGGGCACCTTCCGGGGCTTGGTGAACCTGGACAGGCTGCTCTTGCACGAGAACCAGTTGCAATGGGTCCATCACAAAGCTTTCCATGACCTCCGCAGGCTCACCACCCTCTTTCTCTTCAACAACAGCCTCTCGGAGCTGCAGGGCGACTGCCTGGCCCCCCTGGTGGCTCTGGAGTTCCTCCGCCTCAACGGGAATGCCTGGGACTGCGGCTGCAGGGCGCGCTCCCTGTGGGAATGGCTGCGGAGGTTCCGAGGCTCCAGTTCCTCTGTCCCCTGTGTGTCCCCCGAGCTGCGACAAGGCCAGGACCTGAAGCAGCTGAGGGCTGAGGACTTCCGGAACTGCACAGGCCCCACATCCCCACACCAGATCAAGTCGCACACACTCACCACCACTGACAGGGCTGCCCGCAAAGAGCACCACCCACCCCGCGGCTCTGCCAGGGACAAGGGCTACCCACACAGCCATCTGCCCGGCTCTAGACCGGGCCACAAGAAGCCAGGCAAGAACTGCACCAGCCACAGGAACCGCAACCAGATCTCTAAGGTGGGCACTGGCAAGCAGCCCCATGAGCTACAGGACTATGCCCCCGACTACCAGCATAAATTCAGCTTCGACATCATGCCCACGGCACGGCCCAAGAGGAAGGGCAAGTGTGCCCGCAGGACCCCCATCCGCGCCCCCAGCGGGGTGCAGCAGGCCTCCTCAGGCAGTGCCCTGGGGGCCTCGCTCCTGGCCTGGATACTGGGGCTGGCGGTCACTCTCCGCTGAGGACCCAGGACGCCAGCACCCAGCACTGCCATGTGTCCACCAAGGAACAGAATTTCTTTTCTTCTTTTCTTACAAGTGGAGGATCTGCTGGGTTTCAGGAAAAGGTCAATCGAGCCTTTGGCTGCTGTCTGGACCCTACTTGGTGGATTATAAACCCAAAGTGTACAGCACTAGATGGGAGGGGATTAGCGCATCTCACCCAGCTGTTCCTGTCAGCCCCCCCACCTAGCACCTACGGACAATGTCCACTCCAGGAAGGTGGGACAAGGCACACAAAGTGAGTCCTTCATAAGCAGCGATGGGACAAATGCCCCTCACAGGAGCTGGGCTCCGAGGAATCTCAATCATCTGGAGAGGGTTGCAGGGCCCCCGGAGGAGCGGGGCTCAGAACAAACAAGGCTCTCCCAAGAGCTGGCTGGGTCGACCAGTGGTGGGAGCTCTTGGGCAAATGGCATCCTGGCCTTTGCCTGAGGCTACTTAGTCAACCTGTCCTGAATCTCACACTATGCCACCTTCAGTCCCTCCCCTGGGAGTGATGCATCTCATTCCTGATGTCTCAGGCAACCCTGGCAGACCTGGGCCCAGCTGCTGGGGTCCAAGAACCAATTACCAAAGGAAAGATCATCAGAGGCTGAAATTCAGAACTTCATCCCATGCAATGAGATTCTCACAGAAGGTGCAGTTTTATACCTATGTCCATATATATATATATATATATATATATATATATATATGTATGTATGTATACACACACACACACACATACACACATTATATATATATATATACACACACACACATACACAAATGCACAGGTCCCCCCCCCTACTCTGTTACCAAACTGTTATGTCTTACCATGTTTATAAACTATATGGAAAACTATATCTGCTGAAGTAAGGATCACATTGGTGATTTCTAGCAAGAAAAAAAGTTATAGAATTTCTGTCTAGAATCTCAACCTGGCAACAGTAGTCCCTGTGTAACCTGGGCTTGCCAGGGCCTGGGCAAGGTGTCAGTGGGAAGGATTAGGAAAAAAAGCAAGGCAGCAAGAATCACTTCAGGGGGCCAATATTCTTAGGTATTTAGAACATCACCTGGTTTTTATATGCAACACAAGCCTGTCTGGCACCCTGAGCACCCACCCTCACCCCTACTGTAGAAGCTGTGGGTGTCGGGTGAGAAGTGGGAAGCAGCTTGTGGACATCAAAGAGCCAGACTGGGGGCCAACCAGAAAGGGAGGAAGGGGCTAAGCCAGGAGCAGGGAAGCAGCCAGAGTGTTAGTCCAACAGGTTGGACAGTGTCAGCCTAGCAACTTGCCAGTGACAGTCTGGACAGGCCAGGGAATTTCTGAGCAGGAATCCAGGCCCCAGCATAGCTCAGCGGCTGAATTTTAACTTGAGGCTCTGGGGGGCAACCCGGCAAGGGCCCCCCAAGTAGCTTGGCCAGAGGGAAGCGTCAGGTGGCCTCAGCAGGAGGGCACCATGAGGGCATTTCAAGAACCATCTCAGGCACTTCTGTATTACAGAGGCCTCGTTCCTCCTAGCCCTTCTGAGATGCCTGGGGATAGGCAGAGGTCAGAGGGCCAGACTCAGGGGTCAGAAGCAGGGATGGGCAGGCTGCATAGAACAGCATGCAAGCCCAGACAGGGGAGAAGGGTTGCTGGCCAGGGGCCCTGGGCAAGCAGAGTTTCTTTTGCGCTTTGCACAAACCTGAATTCCCCACCAGAAAGGGTGTGTGTGTGAGGAATGAAAAACATTGAATCCAATTAAGAGAGAAAAATAATAATAAAAAAATTTTCTCTTGGACAAGAACCCTGTTTTTCATTTCCTAACCCCGCATTCCTGACAGGGTGGCAGATCCCGGGTTTTGGAGGGGTGGGCGGGCCTGGCTGGGCACAGCTCTGAGAACATGGCACGTGTGTTGGCGGGAGGAGCTGCAGGGGGCAGGGGCACACTGACTCAGGGGACTGTTCAAGAGTAGGCGCGCGTGCACACACGTGCACACACACGTGTATACACAGGCACACACACACATACGTTTGTTCTCTGTTCCATGGTTCTTCCCTCCCTGCGCAGAGCATGATTCACTTCCCACATCTGACTGCACTGGGTTGGTACTATCTCTGTGTCTCTCCCCAGAGCAGACTGGTCCTGGATCCTTCCCGGCCTATTCCCAAGAGCCTCGCCAGGGACTGCTGACCTCCTGAATCTCAGGAGGCTGAACCGTGGCTGGAAGGGAACAGCCAGTTCTGGGGCCCAGAGAGGATTCCAGGAGGCCAGGGACAGGGCCTGAAGCTGGCATCTGCCTTTCTGGCTTCAGAGAAAGGAGGGAGTTCCCCAGACCAAGAGCGATGGGTTATGTTTTCAGGCCTGGCTGGACAGTTGCCTCAGTAGAAGGCATGGGACATTCACAAAAGGGGGCCTGATGACAGCAGAACAAGTCATCTTGGGCCTGCAGTTGCTCCTGCTTTGACCCAGGCCAGTGCCAGGGCTCCACTATCCCTCAGAACAACCCAAGGAGGTTGTTATGTTGTTGATTTCAATTCCAACTTCAGACAGCAAGGCCCTCAGTGGGAAAATCGAGTCTAAACACTTTATTAAATTAAAAAAAAAAAAAGACTTAGTAAGTCCTGTACCGTGGAAGTAAAATGTCAGAAGGAGAAATGCTAATGTCTTCTAAAGGCTCCACTTCTGCCCAGCCCAGCGGTCTCTGGTTGCCCACTGTTATTACAGGCCAGGCAGTGGAGCCCAGCACAATGGCAGTATTTTTAGCTTTCTCCACTAGGAAATGGGGGGATAAAGGCAGCTCTGCTTCAGATGACATCACTTGTCACTCAGCAGCTCATAGGCTACACAGTTACAATGACACCAGTGCCCCCACCATCCAAGCAGGTTGACAAGTGGGGGGCTAGGCAAAAACCTCTCTTCACCAGATCTGGCTGCCCTCTCTAAGTCATTTAGGGTGGGAGATGTGGATTCCTGAACTCCTTCAAGGGAATTGAGGTTATCGCCTTCTATTCCTGCAGAGGCCAGCCCCTCTGCCATCTTTGCTTATACTTTGTGGGAGACTCAGGAGGGACCAACTCTTCTCCTTCCCTGCAATCCCACCAGGCTGCCCTCCACTCCAGGATGACAGGGGGACAGAGCCAGCCCTGTCAGACTGGATGACCCCTGGTAGTCTGGGAGTTTCTCTGCATAAGCTCCTCCCAGAGCCCCAGAGCTTGGCTGGCTGCCCACTATTCATTCAACAAACATTGACCAAGAGCTTCTGTGTGCCAACCATTGCCCAGGCTCCAGAGACATAAAAGTGAGATGTGGAGCTCAGAGCATAGCTATGGGAAAAAGTATTCTCAACTGATGCAGGATTGGTACCTGTGTTAGCACCCTCCCTCTGAAACAAGGAGCTTTGCTGGGATGGTGGGAGTCAGTCAGAGAGGACTTCCAGGAAGAGGTGACTCTCTTATGGGTCCCAGAGGATGAGGAGCAGGCCAGAGAAGAGTGTGGGGAGAGCCAGGTGTGGTGGCGCACACTTGTAACCCCAGTACTTGGGAGGCTGAGACAGGAGGATCTCAAGTTCGAGCCAGCCTCAGCAACTTAGTGAGGCTCTCAGCAACTTAGTGAGACCCTGTTTCCAAATAAAAAATGTCCGAGGTTGTAGCCTGGAGGTAAAAGGCCCCTGGGTTCCATCCCTAGTACTATAAAAAATAAATAAATAAATAAATAGTGTAGGGAGTATTGCAAGCTAAGGTCTGGAGGTGCACACTAGCTCCCCCTCAGGGTGGATACAAATAACTGAGTTGAAAGTGGGGAGCACTGTGAGTGATGAGCGACAAGGAACCAACCTGGAAGAGGGGAGGCCCAGGGGCCCATTCAAAGACTTGGGCTCTACCTTGGAAGGAGGGAATGTGAGGCTCCCCACTCGAGCTCTTCTCCCCACCCCAGCCCCCCCACAAGCATGTGGTCCCCGTCTGGCCCCTTCTCTGCTGGGCCTCAACACCGGCTTCATCCTCCTTCATCATGGCAACTTGCTGCCATGCTCAGCCAGATCTTCCCTTGTGCCAGAGAGCTGGAAATCTGCCTGGGCCACAGTCCCATTCCCAGACACCTGCTGCTTCCAAGCGCAGAATGTATCCCATAACTGTTTTGGCTCCGTGGCCTGCACTTCTGGCTCTCCCTTCTCACAAGTCCTGCCTTCAGCCTCCCAGACACCCCCTCAGCCATCTCCACACACGGCCACATACCTATCCCAGCTGACCATGAGCAATCCCAGGAGCCCACACCTGCAGTGCATCTCCTCCCCCTGTCCCTTCCTGCAAGGGCTGTTCATTACCAGAGAGCCAAGAAGCCCGCCTAGCAAATGTTTACTGACCACCTAACTCAATCACTCTGCTCTCCAGGGCCAATGGGAGCCCAGGAAGCCCTGTGAACAGGTTGGGGAGAGCTGGTGGGGGACTTCTTGGAGGATGGGCTGCAGGGTCCTGGGCTCAAAGAGGATGGGTGCCTTGGGGAGCAGGTTGGGAGCCCTGGCAAATCCTCATATTGGTACCAAGTCCCCAGGCTATCCCCACTTATCCCTAATCAGACCCCCACTGGGCCTCAAGGGACCCAATTCCCAAAGGCCCTCCTCCACTCTGACCTGGAGGGAGCCCGCCTTTCTCTGTGTGCATTCTTTGATCAAGGAAGGGGGAGTGCACCAAGCCCCAGCCAACGCCTGTTTCTAAACCTCCCGCCTTGGCCATGGTTGTGTTCTCCCAGCCTGGTTCACTGGCTTCACCTGCCTCCAAGTAGGAGTTTAGCCCATCAGCCATTACTCCATCCCATGTCACCAATCCCCCACTCTCAGCTTGTGATGGGCCAATTTTCTTTTACCTTCTATAAAAGAAAACATCTCAAGAGCCTTTGATTGTGCGCTAAAATATCCTTTACAATTCTGTGCTCGATATCTCTTTCTGGCTCCTCTAATTGTCCCTTTTAACTCACTGCACTTTCTGTATAAATCTCCCGGTCTTCCCCTTTGCAGGCTGTT
The DNA here is from genome assembly GCA_004027655.1 of Graphiurus murinus. Classification (NCBI taxonomy): domain Eukaryota; kingdom Metazoa; phylum Chordata; class Mammalia; order Rodentia; family Gliridae; genus Graphiurus; species Graphiurus murinus. Next base: position 768 of record PVLC010044964.1, on the reverse strand, counting down.
AATAAATACAAGCTCTAAAAAATATACATAAACATCTATTGTTGGCTAAATAACTCGAGGCACAATCAAAAAGCCAGGAGAAAAAAGGGAGGATCAGCACAATGAATGCCCACCCGTGTTCTCTCTCATCATCTTTGCCCATCTTAAGAGGGCTGCCGGAATCAGAGTAGTTTGTGGCCCTAAAAAAAAATAGTCCACTGGGTGCAGGGACAGAGGATGCCCCAGGGGAGAGAGAAGAGGGGAAAGAGTAGCTGTAGGGCTCTATAGACAGGGCTTCTTGCAAGAGTAATGAGGGGTGGGTGGGGACAAAAGAGACCTAGCGCAGGGAGCAGTGGCTAATTTAAGTGGCATTTCAGTGAGCCCCTTGCTTCCAAAAGAAGTGGGTCAGCCTCCTCCAACACAGCGCCAGCCTGCACTGCGTGGCCCGCCTCCCATCTCGATCCTTTCAGCACTCATTTCTCATTAGAGCCGTTAGTTTCTAAGCACCAGGAGGGTGGGGAAGGCTGTGCCTTTGTGTCACCGGTTTCTGTGTGGCGGCGTGCACACTAATGGCATGCCTGAATGGCAGGATTTGACATTGCTGCTGCAAAATATGCTTGGGTCACAGTGCTTTCCAAATTGGCTGAGGCTCCAGGCCACCCCTCCCCACCCAGCCCCTGCTCCTGTGCCCAGGCGGCTCAGAGCCCCTGCCAGCCTCGGTTCCTGCTGCTCCCTCTGGGGGCCTCCAAAAAGAGAGGAAGCGAGACATATATTAAACTCTTCAATCTC
>PVLC010044963.1:0-11990 GCA_004027655.1 Graphiurus murinus | reverse complement strand
GTATATCCTATGTTTTTGCCATATCCATTCTAGTATTCATCCATTTATTTTATTTGGTTTTTCTATTATATTTTTCAATTTTCTTTTTTACTTGTTATTTTTTCCTTGTCACAGCAGTCATTTGTTTCTTTTTCCTAACAACCCACTACAATATTTTCATGCATCTTCCTAAGGATGATGCTATTTACAATTTTCAAATGTTCTTTTTCTGTTCCTTTAACTATCTCTTCTGGGATTCACTTTCAGCTTATTCCTCTCAGTCCTTTTCTTTCCAGCTGTTGAATTTCCCCAAGTGTCTGGCAACCCTTGGTTTCCCATTCATATCTACATTTGAAGGGTAGGTTAATTAGTAGGTATGTTGCTTAAGTTTATAACCTCGGTTTTCAGCATCTGTTTCTCTACAGTTTCTTCTGATGAATGGAGGGTCAGTCTGGACTCCAAGTAAGTAGGACATTTTCCTGGAAGACTTTCCCTGTATGATGTACCGAGCAGGCAAGGAGGCAGGCTTGAAGACCATCTTCTCTCCCTCCTTTCCTCTGGCTCACCCCAATGCCAAAGTAAGGAGCCTTTGTTTGATGAGGCTGTAGCTGACAGCCCCGGCAGCTGAGGCTTTTCCTTTTTCTTCTCGGTATCTGTGAATGGTGGCTGGGGTTCCTTCCAGTCCTGCTCACCTTTTCTCTTAGGCTCTTACATCCTAGCAGGTGTCCTCCCCAGGCAGGTAATTCACTTTCTTATCAACCACCTCCCCCAACAAAAGCATTATGAGGTGGAGGGAGAAGGAGAAGGTTCCATTGTGAAGAGGGCAGTTTAAAGATTAATAACCCTGATGATTGATTCATACATCTTTTCTGGTTTTCTCTGAGTTTGGAGATTCTCAGTTCCTACCTTCAAATAAATTTTCTCTTAGGATTGCTTTAGAATATGCTAATATTCTGCTCTGGGTTCTCCATTAGTCTGATCATAACCACTTCCTATCCAGATTTTTATCATAGTTTCTACCTCCTTTCTTGTATATGTGTGCTTGTAGGAACTTACTGATTTTAAAAGCAACCTTCCAGCTTTTTTTTTTTTTCCCCCGGTATTGGGGATTGAACCCAGGGGCATTCTACCTCTGAGCTATACCCCCAGCCCTATTTTTTATTCTTTATTTTGAAACAGGGTCTCACTAAGTTGTGGAGTGCCTCACTAGGTAGCTGAGGCTGGCCACGAACCCGGATCCTCCGGTCTCAGCCTCCCGAATGCTGGGATTACAAGTGTGCGCCACCACACCGGCTTTTTTTTTTTTTTTTTAATGTATTTGTTTGTTTGTTGGCCAGTACTGGGGATTGAACTTAGGGGCATTTTACCTCCAAGCTACACCCCCAGCCCTTTTATATTTTTATTTTAATCCTTGCTGGATTGCTGAGGGTATCACTAAATTGCTAAGGCTGGCCTCAAACTTGTGATTCTCCTGTCTCAGCCTCTCAGATACTGGGATGACAGGTGTATAGCACTGTGTCTGGTGCTCTTTCCTATCTTTTAAGGGATCTCTGGTGGTAGGTCAGGTGTGTTTGTGCTTAATTTTCCATCTTGATTCTTTCTCCCTTTTCATGTTATCTCTCATTTTCATAATGAGACTTTTGAAATAAAGTGTGCTGCTGAGATATAGCTTCTTTGTTAATTAAAATAATTTCATTTAATAAATTGTGCTAAACACACATATATTTTGCTTTGAATCCTCATAACGATACTGTGATGCAGGCATCAAAGTTCATGTTTGGTGGATAAGAAAGCTGAAATTCAAGCAAGTTAGGTGAAGTAGCTGAAGTCACATTGCTAAAGGCGTCTTTTTTTTTTTTTTTTTTTTTTTGCGGTACTGGGAATTGAACCCAGGGGCATTCTATATCCAAGCTACACCCCTAGCCCTATTTTTATTCTTTATTTTGAAACAGGGTCTCACTAAATTGCAGAGGGTCTCACTACTCAGCTGAGGCCAGCTGTAAACCTGCAATCCTCCTATCTCAGCCTCCCAAGTACTGGGATTATAAGCATGTGCCACCATGCCCAGTCAAAAGCATCTTTACACTGCTATACATTGTTTAAATGTTTCTATTATATTTGTTTTTAGTATGTTTATGTTTACTTCCCTCATTAATATATAAGCTACTTGAGGGGGGTTTCCTGGCTTTCGTGTGTGTGTGTGTGTGTGTGTGTGTGTGTGTGTGTGTGTGTGTGTGTGTGTATGTGTATGTGTGTTTTACCGGGGACTGAACTCAGGGGCAATTGACCTCTAAGCTACACCCCACCCTTTTTATTTTGAATCAGTCTTGCTAAGTTGATGAAGATCTCACTAAGTTTCTGAAGGTCTTGCTAAGTTGCTGAGACTGGCCTGGAAACTTCAATCCTCCTGTTCCAGCCTCCCAAGTACTAAAATTATAGATGTGTGCCACCATGCCCAGCTTCTTGGCTATAGTTTCTTATTTCTGTTTTAAGGTACCTGATTTAATGTTCCACAAGCAGAAGTCCATTTAAATTTTGTAGACCAACTAAGTAAAACAGTTAATTATCATGCACATAATTATACATCAGAGTGGTGCAAATGTTTTATTTGAAGTCTTTAAATTCTTTATTATGTCCACTAAATTAAAGATTGGGTTGCAAATTGAAGTTAAAATTGGAAGGAAGGTCAAGGTTTAGCTGCTGACTGGAGTTGCTATAGCAACTCTGGGCCATAAGTCTGTGTCAACAGAAGGGAGAACAGGAGGAAATACCTATTGATCTCTAATATGACCTACTAGCTACTTGTTTTTCTGTTACTTCAATGTTTCAATATGTTGAGATGACTAGAACTGGGATTCTTTCCTTCATGTATTCCATTACATTCTCTGTCATGTTTTTCTCTTGAAGCCTGCCCCAGGAAGAGCCAACTTTCTGGAGGATACAGAATCATGCCTTGACATTCCTAAAGATGGGTTGGTTATTTCTGATCCAATTTAGTTTATTCATTCAAGAGATACTCATCAAGCATCTATGATACTGGTTCTTAACCTGGCTTTATAATAAAACTGCCCAGGGAACACCATTATGAGGTTTCACCCCTAGATTAATGGGATCTGGTCCCAAATGTTTTTTTTTTTTTGTTTGTTTTTTTTGTGTGTGTGGTACTGGGAATTGAACTCAGAGGCATTCTACCTCCGAGCTAAACCCCCAGCCCTATTTTTTTATTCTTTATTTTGAAACTGAGTCTCACTAAGTTGCAGAGGGCCTCACTAGGCAGCTGAGGCTGGCCGTGAACCTGGATCCTCCGGTCTCAGCCTCCAGAATGCTGGGATTACAAGCGTGTGCCACCACGCCCAGCCCAAATGTTTTTAAAGCACATGAGAGATGAGACCTGCTGACCCATGACATTTTATGTCCTGTGCTAACAAGTGGAGATACAAATAAAAATAATAATTGCTAACATTAATTGAGTGCATACTATGCATCAGGCACTGTTCTCCATCCTTTACATATATTAACACATGTAATACTCTCAACAACCCACTTTGTAGATGAGAAAACTGAGGCCCTAAGAGGATGAATAATTTGCCCAAGGTAACACATCTAGTAACTGGCAGACTGGTCCTGATGTCCATGCTCACTACTCTATGACCCACTTTAGTAGTAGAGTCTAATAAATAATGAAAAGACAGGAAATGTGTATCGAGAGGAATAGCCAAAGTGAGAAATAAAGGAAGGAGGTTGGAACAGGAAGGCTTCCTAGTAGGAGACAGTGCCTCAATTAAATAGAAGTAAAATGGGAACCAGCAAGGCAAAGGAGACAGAGTTCCTCAGTTTCCTGCTTCCCTATCTTGCTAGCGATCTGCCTCCCCTCCTCCTGGAAGCTCCTTCCTCCCTCTTCCCCACACTGAAAACGCTGGGCCCACAATCATCCTTAACACGCCTAACATTTCAACTGGGAAGACTGAAGTCATGCGCAATTACTCATGCAATTTTCCCTGCTGACAATAGGTCCTTCTGTGTGCTTCTCATTCAAATATATAAAGCTTCACTCTGTTGTTTTAGAAAAGTCTTTGTTGTGGAAACAATTCACAAATGTGTCAAACACACATTGGCTCCCCACCCTCTTCTCGCGTCCCCTCACTTGATTGGGATGCTAGAAAACAATTCTCTGGCTTGCTAGGGACGTGTGCCCACTTGCCAACTCTGCCCAGAATGGAAACTAACCTTGCATTTCACGTTGCCTCTAACCAAATAGGGCCCTGAGCTTAAGTTTGAGGTTAACCTCAGAGAGCATTTAGCCACACCTGCCACCCCCCTCTGCTGGGCCTTGGGAACAGGGACAGACTTTCTGTTGAGGAAAGGGAAATGTTCTGATACTGCTAATTAACCATGGGAGGAAAAGGAAGTCCTCTCCAGACACAAAAATTCCAAGGAAGAACATTATAAAAAGCAGCCTTTGACCAACCAGCCACATTATTCAGGCTAGCCTAGGCTGAGGCTGTCAGAAAAAATAACAACTCCCAGAATCAGTAGGGTCCCTGCATCCCAAGTAGGCAGCTCAGGAGTAGTGTCTGCTGTGGGAGGGAAGCTCAAGAATGTACATGGAGTCTGGTGGTCCTCTCAGGGGCCTTCAGCAAACCACAGGAGGATGCCTGAAGCTGCTATGGTTATAGGTAACTTGTGAGCCTTTGTTAAAACAGCAGCAGGCCGATTTAGTAAATTAAAAGTCAAGGAGTAACCTGGGCATTGTGGCATAGTAAGCCCTGCAAATCCCAGTACTTGGGAAGCTGAGACAGGAGAATTGCAGGTTTGAGACCAACCTCAGCAATTTAGTGAGACCCTTAGCAATGTAAAGAAATACTGTTTCAAAATAAAAATAAATAAAAAGGGCTGGTAGTGGAGCTTGGAGGTAGAATGCCTCTGGGTTCAATTCCCAGTGGATAGGAAGAAAGAAAAAGAGAGAGAGAAAGAAGGAAAGAAGGAAGGAAAAGAAAGAAAGGAAAGAAAAGAAAAGAAACAGCCAAGGAGTGCAAGTCTATGGAGGTATGAGATGGAGCTGCAAGATTTAGAGTCTGGGTAATCTCACTCCAGCAGGTCCTTTTCCCACCCTTAAGCTGATCAAATTAGGGGCTAATCCTAACTTTGCCAGTAAGACTATCTTCAACACAGAGATAGAAGTGTCACCTTCCATTCTGCCCAGTTCCTGTAGGCTCAGCTGCCTCAGGGCTAAACAGAGTCTGCAGTGTCTGAGAGACTCAGGGTCCAGTGAGGCACTACTGGGGAGGGTTTAGTTGCCTGAGAATTAAGTTTCTCCACAAGCAGAAGGGCCATGGGGTCATGTGGCTGGGACCTTAAGTTCAAGAGAATGTAGAATTAGGCTGTTGACCAGTTTAGGGGAATGAGGGGAAACCCAAGACTTGCCTTAGAACTGAAGATTGAGGGCCTTAGAATTTAAAGGCTGCCAGAGCTACACTGAGGCTTTTGGAGGGCCTGTTTACAGGGTTTGCCTTCTTTCACAGGAACTGGAACAGATTCCCAAGATGCTAAACAGCCCAAACCAGGAAGTCAGGGTACTAGAATTTCATACCAGGCAAGTTTCCCAGTCTCTCATTCCAATAACATTTTTGCATCTGGGCAGATGAGGGGGAAATTCTGCCATTATAATATCACATGGCAGCTGTGTATGTGGTGGCACGTCTTTTTCCTCCTTTGCTGTTGACATGAGCTCTCCTCTTTAGACAACTGAAATATCAGAGTTAAAAAGATTTTAGAAGCCATGTAGACCAAATTATTTACTTAATAGAAAAGGAAACAGAACCACAGAGAAATGACTGGGACAAACACATACAGTTAGTTGGTGATCCACAAGGGTTGAAATCAGGTCTTCTGAGGTCAGTCCAGAGCACTTCCCACAACTGCACATTAATAACAAATAACATTTGTAAATCAGGACCTCCTGCCCATTGTATATTCTATTTCCCATTTTAGTAACTTCCATGCACAGTGTCTTAAACTGCACTGTTCCTGGCAAAATGACTTTCTGAAAAGTTCCCACTATTTGATATTTTGACTAAAATAAGTAAATGAAAAAATACATAAAACAAAACTGTTGGGTTAGAAAGAAGTCATTACAACCAGAAGCTGCCAATGTGAAATGTGACCAGGTAGAAGAACAAATTTCCAGATTTTAAGGCCTTGATGCTCAGTTGCCTATGAGTCAGAAACATGGGCATTACGTGGGAGTCTCACCCAAGAGCTGCGGTGATGAAATCTGCATTTCAGAGAGAGCCTGGGTGATGGGATACTTACTAATGTTTGAGTCGTGCTACTTTAAAGGTAAAAAAAGTCCTCTCCTTCCCTTCCCATGCAAATGATTAACTTTCCACATACTTACTCCCAGTGATGTTATGTTAATCTTTTTTTTTTTTTTTCTTTTTAAAAAGGGTCTTACTAAGTTGCTGCAGGTCTTCGCCTTCGCTGGCCTTGATCCTCCTGTCTCAGCCTCCCAAGCGCTAGGATGACAGGCGTGCACCACCATGCCAAGCTGTTATGTTAATCTTGTTCTACATTTTCTGGAAATTTTAAAGTCATGATGAAGGGGGAAAGAGAACTCAAAATGGAAACTTTTGAGAAAAATAAGATACAGCCAACTTGAAAGATCTTTTGCAGCTCCAATGTCACGTTGTTAATGTTGAAATATAAACATCGACCATGTTTATATTGGCTGGCTTGTAAAATCATCATCTTTGGTTATATTTAGGAATTTGATGGCTTGAAAAACATACTAAAAAAACTCTGAGAACAAAAATATTTTCCCTCTTAACTTTCCGGAAAATAAGAAAATCTGTTTAAGAAACAAAAACCAATCCTAACATTTTTTCCCTACTTTATTTCTTATCTCTACACATCAGCATACATTTCTTCTTCTTACCTTTCTCTTTCTTTGTTCCTAGTTCACTTTTCTCATTTTATATACATGTTTAAATAGGATTTTGAATTATTTATTTCTTATAGGAAAATTAGGAAATAGAGAAGTAAACAAAGCACAATCATATTACTACCAATAAAGAAACAACCATAACGCCAGGTGTGGTGGCGCATGCTTGCAATCCCAGTACTTGGGAGGCTGAGACAGGAGAATCACAGATTTTTGGCCAGGCTCAGCTACTTAGTAAGGCCCTCCACAACTTAGTGAGACTCTGTTTTAAAATAAAAAATAAAAAATAGGGCTGAGGGTATAGCTTGAGGTAGAATGCCCCCTGGGTTTAATCCCCAGTACTGTTAAATAAATAAATAAATAAATAAATAAATAAATAAATAAATAAATAAATAAAACAACCATAAACCTCTTACACAAAATTATTTCAGACTTTTTTGTGTGTGTATATGTATATTTTTTATTTTCATCATTATTATCAACAATATTTTTTTTATCAAATTCTGTCATTAGAATTGTACTATGATTGACTTAAAATATTTCCACTGATGGATATTTAGGTAACTAAAACTTTTCACTATTAAAAACATCACTGTGGAGCAGGGCATGGTGGCGCACGCTTGTAATCCCAGCATTCGGGAGGCTGAGACCGGAGGATCCGGGTTCACGGTCAGCCTCAGCTACCTAGTGAGGCACTCCGCAACTTAGTGAGACTTGGTTTCAAAATAAAGAATAAAAAAAAAAAATAGGGCTGGGGGTATAGCTCAGAGGTAGAATGCCTCTGAGTTCAATCCCCAGTACCGTAAAAAAAAAAAAAAAATCACTGTGTATCCTTAATTATTTTCTTATCTTAAAATTATTTAATTAAATCATCCAGGCGTAGTGGCTCACACTTACTTGTGGTTTTTGTTTGTTTGTTTGTTTTGTTTTGTTTTGTTTTGTTTTGTTTTAAATGGGGATTGAACCCAGAGGCATTTTACCTCCAAGCTACATCCCCAGTTCAATTTTTTAGTATCTTACTTGGAAACAGGGTCTCACTAGGTTGATAAGAGTCTCACTACTTGCTGAGGCTATCCTTGAACCTGTGATCCTCCTGTCTCAGCCCCCCAGTACTAAGATCACAGGCATGCACCACCATGCCTGGCTGGTGCACACTTATAATCCCAGTACTTGGAAGGCTAAGACTGGAAGATCCAGGTTCACAGCCAACCTCAGCTACTTAGTGAGGCCCTCCACAATTTAGTGAGATCCTGTTTCAAAATAAAGAATCCGCTGGGCGTGGTGGCGCAAGCTTGTAATCCCAGCATTTGGGAGGCTGAGACAGGAGGATCCGGGCTCGCGGCCAGCCTCAGCTACCTAGTGAGGCATTCTGCAACTTAGTGAGACCCGGTTTCAAAATAAAGAATAAAAAATAGGACTAGGGGTATAGCTCGGAGGTAGAATGCCCTTGAGTTCAATCCCCCATACCGCAAAAAAAAAAAAAAAAAAGAATCCAAAATAGGGCTGGGGGTGTAGCTCGGAGGTAGAATGCCCCTGGGTTCCATCCCCAGTACCACAAAAAAAAAGGGGGCTGAGTATGTAGCTCGGAGGTAGAATGCCCCTGGGGTTCAATCTCCGGTACTGCCAAAATAATAATAATAATAATAATAATAATAATAATAATAATATGAACACGCAAATGCATTATTACATTTGTGGGGAAAAAAATCAAGATAATCATCACTGCCAACCCTGATTCCCTTCTTCTCCTCCCTTCCATCCTCCCTCCCTCACTCCAGCTCTCCCACTCCCACCCCAGCTCAGTGAATCAGCTTTCCATGGGTGTGCATGGGATGCAAAGCACAGAATTAGATGCTGTAAGGATTTCGGTAGATGACATAGTCGCCAGCCTAGTGAGGGAGAACAGGCATTTATTCATGGGGAGATGCAAATAATCCTTATGAACCTTGTACTGTACTGCTGGGTGCAACTTGATGTGAAGGAACTGCATAGTCCCAGGTACTGCTGAATGAGCATCAAGTCCTCTTCATTTTTCACGGGGATACTGCCCCAGGTTTTTACTTGGTGACTTTCTTGCCTATAATCTCTCCCTTCTCACCCACCCAGTATACTACTGATAAAATAATCTCAAAAACCCACGTTTTTTTTGTACTGGGAATTGTATTCAGGGGCATTCTACCTCTGAACCACACCTCCAGCCCTTTATTAATTTTTTTTTAATTTTGAAAAAGGGTATTACTAAATTTCTGAGGCTGATCTCAAACCTGTGATCCCCGTCTTAGCCTCCAAAGCACTGGGATTACAGGCATGTGCCACCATGCCTGACTCAAAAACCCACTTTAAAGGTCATTGGATCTTATTTATTCTCTACTTGTCTTATTCAGCCTGCTAAGCGTCACCTTATCCTTCAGGACTTGTTCAAACTTTTGTCTCCTCAACATGTATCTACTGAGCACGTATTATGTGCTAACCACCTCTTCTAAAATCTTTCCTTTTAGCTCTGAATCCCTTCTTGCTTCTTCTCTTGTATTTATATCCTACTTTATTGTGATTGCTTGTTCATTTTTATGGTGTTCTCTACCCCAAATAGGGAGTTCTTAAACTGTAGGGCCTCTCTCTTATCCAATGTTCTACCCCCAGCAGTCAATATGGTGCTGGATACACAGTTAATGGTTAATAAATGTTTGTTCATTTGTTCAACAAAAAGAATGAATAGATGAGTTTCCCAGAAATGTCACTTGGTCTCAACATACTTCTAGAATTCAGAGATTAATTATTTTGTAGGAGAGAGAAGTAACTGCATTAGGTGGCAAAAGCAGAGGCGGCCTTTGAGATAACTTGCCCTAGATCCTGAAAGCAATAGAGCAGCTGGTACTTGCCCCATTCTGTGTTTTCTGAGTCTACATTTACAACAAATAGCCTATAGCCCTCATTGCATGAAGGAGTGCTAGGGAAGTGTTTGAAGAAGGAAAGGAAGGAGTGGGAAGAGAGAGGGAAGGGAAGGAAAGGGAAGGGAAGAAAAGGGAAGGCAATCTTTTAAAAAAGGTCTCAATTTTCCCTTAGAAACTGGAAGTTTCTAAAACTCAAATATAATCACATTGCCCTCTTGCCTAAATCCCTTTGACTGCTTTTTTATTGCAGTTACACTAAAGTTAAAAAACATTTTAACTTGACCAACAAGACCCCACAGGCCCTGCAGGCTGGCTACCTCACTAACATTCTGTCACGTCATTCTTCTGGGACCTCTTTGCATTCCAGTCACACAAGTCATTCTTTTGTTCCTTGAGGGCACCAAGCTTCTTTGTCAATGATGCCCCTTATGCCTGAAACACGTTCTGCTGAAACCCACACCCACATCCCCACCCCACCTCACCTGGCTCATTGTCACACATGCTTAGGTCTCAGCGTAGCTGTTATTGCCTAGGGAGGCCTTCCCTCAGGCCCACACTACCTTAGGTCACTCCACTGGATATTGGATAGTACTCTGTATTTTCCCTTTACTTTTTATTATTGTCAGTTGGGACGGGGGAATGCTGGGGATTGAACCTAGGGCCTTATAGATGCTAGGCAAGTATTCTATCACTGAGCTACCTCCTCAGTCCTTATTACTACAAGTTGATAGTTGAGTGTGTAAGTACTAAATGCTTGTTTCTTCCTCTCTTCCTCCTAACTCCAGAACATAACCTCCAGGAGGACAGGATACATGCCTGGTCTGTTTGCTACTTTACTGAAGGGGCTTTACCTACAGTACTTTGTTTAGTTTTACAATCCGGTGAGGTAGACATACTCTCCCTTTTTGACAGATGAAAAAACTGAAGCTCAGAGAGATATATGATAGAGTCAAGATTTGAGCGCAGTTCCATCTCCATTTTTCTTTCTTTCTTACTTTCTTTCTTTCTTTTTTTTTTTTTGCAGTACTGGGGATTGAACTCAGGGGTGTTCTACCTTCGAGCTATACCCCCAACCCTATTTTTTATTCTTTATTTTGAAACCGAGTCTCACTAAATTGCGGAGTGCCTCACTAGGTAGCTGAGGCTGGTCTCGAACCCAGATCCTCCGGTCTCAGCCTCCCAAATGCTGGGATCACAAGGTGCTCCACCACGCCCGGCTCCCATCTCCATTTTTTAAGGGCTAGAAGTTCATGTTTCTGGGTTTGGGATTCTCGGGATCTAAAGTCCCAGTTCCACTACTTACTAATTTTATAATTCTGGGCAAATGTCTTCATCTATAAACTAGATTTTGCCTAAGTTATAGTACTGGAAGATCAAATGAAATAATAGATATGATGTGCCTGGTATATCATAATCCACTCTACAAATGAAAATGAAACAACTGGCGTCTTTTCATTAGGCTCAAGCTTGTAACAGCCGCTGCTTATCTGCTTTGCCCACTCTGAGTAGCCGTTTATTGAGTAAAATTATCAATTTGGAGACAATGAGCCCAGATGTTTCTGAACATAACCTATAAGAGGCTGTTAGTCCAGGACTTAAATTGACAACAAAAAAGATTAATTTAGAATGAGCATCCATCTTATACAATGAGGATGTTTAGCTTCCATGTAATTGTGAACAAGGATAATAAATAATAAGCAGTGGAATCCAGGTGTGGTGGTGCATGCTTGTAATCCCAGTCTGTGAGAAACTGAGACAGGAGGATTGCAGGTTTGCAGCCAGCCTCAACAACTTAGTGAGGCCCTTTACAACTTAGTGAGACCCTGTTTCAAAATAAAGAATAAAAAACAGAGCTGGGAATATAGCTCAGAGGTAGAATGCCCTGAGTTCAATCTTCAGTACCACAAATAATAATAATAATAACAACAATAATAATAATATGCAGTGGGGTTCTAGTAATTAACCTTCAGTCCTTGCTCACCAAAGAATAGATGAAATGATTAGTTAAGTGGAGTTAATGATTAGCATTAATAGTTAAGAGCTTAGGCTTTGGAGTCAGATAGATTTAAGTTTAATTCTCTCAGCTCTATGTTTACCTACAAGGGGAACTTGGGCAAGTTGCTTAACCTCTGTAAGTTTCATTTTTACACACACACACACACACACACACACACACACAC
>PVLC010044962.1:0-11959 GCA_004027655.1 Graphiurus murinus | reverse complement strand
TTTATTTTTAAACAGGGTCTCACTAGATTGATAAGCTTCTCACTATTTGCTGAGGTTGTCCTTGAATCTGTGATCATCCTGTCTCAACCTCCCAAGTACTGAGATTATAAGCATGTGCCACCACACTCAGCTGAAACATTTTTAAATTTATATAAAACAAATGTGAATTGGTCTGAAACAATGATACATGAAGCTCACTATTGGTCACAAGAGACAATAGTGCACGTTCCTTCCCAACTCTACATTCAGTAGTTTCAATGCTACATATATATAAGGACTTTAAAAAAATTTTTGAGATTGAATTTAAAAGCATACCATTTTCTAATGCTTAATATACTCTATGGGGTGGTTAATTGTGTATGTCAACTTGACTTGGCTAGGGAATGTCCAGATAGCTGGCAAACAATAATACTGTGTATGTCTAGGAAGGTGTTTGTGGAAGAGATCAGTATTTGAATCAGGAGACTGACCAAAAAAGGTCTACCCTCAGCAATGTGGAAGGGCACCATCCAATCCACTGAGGGTCAGAACAGAACAAAAAGGAGGAAAGGTGAATTTGCTTTCTTCTTCAACATCCATCTTCTTCTACCTTCAGATATCAGAGTTTCTGGGCCTCAGACCTCTAGATTGGGACCAGGACTTCCACCTTTGGGTTTATCCTGGAGGTACACCAACAGCTTTCCTGGGCCTTCAGCTCTTAGACACAGATTGTGAGGCTTCTCCATCTCCACAACAATATGAGTAAAATCTTTGTAATAAATCTATATATATATCCATATATATCTATTGGTTCTGTTTTTCTAGAAAGCCCTAACTAATAACTCAATTTATCTAGAAGGTATTTACCTTTTACATGTGTATTAATTATTTAAAGATTTCTTTTAAAAACCCATTTCTCATCTGACCACACGTTGCATGTGTTGAGTCTCCTTTGCTTTCCTTATTTTATGTCTTTTGGACTTTTTTTAATCTTTGTTTAGTTTTAATCCAGGTGGTACAAATGAATGTATGTAGCTCATACAAATGAATGTGAAGATTAATATAAAGCCCTCTGCTCAATGGGATACAACAGCAAACTATTTCTTCAACAACACCCTACTTCTTCTGTTTTAGAGCTTAGGTTTGTTACCTGCCATTGGTACCATCTAGATCTACACTGTGCATACTGTAGTCTAAATTAATATAAAATGCTACTTTCTTTGAATATTATTATAAAGAACATAAAGAGCTAAAAGCAAAAATATTACATTGCTGGGTTTATTCTCAGAGTCTGGGGTTCTGAACATTAATGGACTCAGTAAAATGGTAATTTATGCTTTAGAACCTGCGTCTTATGATATGGAACTCTGAAAGCCAATTCTTCATACCACAGACTTGAGTAAAAATGAATGAAGGCTCACAGCTTCAATCATATAGAGCTTTCTTCATGTTTTGCAGTTAGATCATTTTTCTAAAGAATTTTAGCTACTAAAAAACCCATGATTTTAATCCATCAAGTAGCCAGTTATTGTCTTCTGTGTACATGTACATACACACACAGACATAACACACAGAAGTTGAGGATTGTTTTGAAACATATCTAGCATCTTTCTAAAAAAAGTAATAAATTACCTTTAAGTATTTTGTGATTAACTTTATTGTTAACTGTAAGCAGATAATGAGATGTAACTTTAAATATCCTATATCCAGAAACCATTTCTGAAGCCTTTTACTGAAACTTCTTTCTGCCAAGTACTTTAATATAATGTGCTCACAGTAGCCAAATTGATATATTGAAATCTTACTCCTCTTATCCTTTCATGTCTACTCTTTGAAAAAGTCTCAAAGCAGATATCAGGAATGAGAAGAGTTAATGACAAAAGGGAAGATCTCTAGCCACAGTACCTAGACTCTGAGAGTAGAGAGCCCAGCAGACAGTACAAAGGGAAAAAAGCTTGGCTGAAATGAGGTGAGAAAAACTTTAGATTACTATGTTAGTCAGCATTTTGTCACTGTAACTGAAATACCTGACAACAACAACTGAGAGGAGGAAAGGTTTACTTGGGCTCATGGTTTCAGAGGTTCAGCTGGCTCCAAGGTAGAAACTTTGTGGCAAAAGGGCATGATGGAGAAAAGCTGCTTGGCTCTTGACAGCCAAGAGAGAGAAAGAGGCCAGAGACAGATACAGTCTTCAAGCACATGGCCTCCGTGACCTACCTCCTCTAGTTACAACCTGCATTCTTATAGTTACCACCCGTTAAGTCCACTCAGTTACTGACCCACCAAATAGATTAATCTCCTGATGCCATAACCCTTGTGATCTAATCATTGCCTAAAAGCCCTCCATAACAAATATCCAGACACTGGATTGTTGGAAAACACACATTTCAATCCAGGTGTTTCTTCTTGCTTAGAGCTTTCATCCAAAGCTGACTATCCTCTAACCATAAAGGTGCAGAAACTGAGCAGACCCACAACACTCATCCCTCTATTACATTTTCCTATTTATTTTCTTCATAGCACCAATGGATTTTGCTTGATTATTTATTTCTGTCATTGCACTTGCACTTGTCAGCCCTGCCTAGAACTTATACCATGAGGTTTGTGGCTTTATCTGTCATGTTTCATGACAGCACAGTAGTACAGAACCAGCTCAGAGAAGGTACTCAGTAAAATCTGTTATTTTTAATGGAACTATAAATCTTCATGTTTTATGAAGTGACACAATTGCTTTCCAACATTTAACCCTCAATCTAGTTTCCTTTAATTTGGACTTTATCTTAAAATAATGAATCTATTGTTTAAAAATAAACTTAGTAAAATTTAAATGGACTTTAGTTACATAAAAGAGAAGGCTTAGGGCTCAGGACATAGCTCAGTGATATTATTGTGTTCAGTATATACCAGGCCCTAGGCTCAATCCCTATCACAGCAAAATATGAAATAAATTTTAAAAAAGAGAAAATTATGTGATCAACAAAAATAATATAATAATTCTACAAGAACCATAGAAAATACCACTATTTTAGATGTGTTTTCTCAATCTAAAGTATAATTCAGTTAGAGTTAAATTTCTAACTCTAGTTCACATTCCTATTTTTAGGGTTGAATTCTTCCTAAGAGTGTTAAGTTGATAAATTCTTTGCTATCAATCTTGATGTTATCAAACTGAGGATTCTATTTTTCTATTGTCTTGCTTTAAAATATCAGTAAAAGGATCACTTTTAAATGTTTGAGTAAGTAGACAGTAATTGTTAAAAAAAAAAAAAATATATATATATATATAAATGAAAATATCATAAGCCCAGCAGGCAAACTTTAGTTTGCCACAACATTCCTCTTGACTTTATTTCTCTTATTTCTGCTGCCATGATCTGTCAGAAATGATTTTATACAAAATGACATAACTCTCTTCTATATAGGTTATATTCTATGTTTTGTGGGGTTTGTTTGTTTGTTTGTTTGCAGTGCTGGGGATCCAATCCAGGGCCCTGTAAATGCTAGTCAAGCATTCCACCACTAAGCTACATCCCCCAGGCCTGAGTTGAATAGTCTTATGTAATACTTCACATAGAGTCATAGAAGAGTCAGCTTTACATCACTTTAACATAACAGTATGTGTATGTCCAAGAAAATATCAGGCTCTGTGAGAAGCAAAAAGTGTAGTACTACTCCATTGCCCAGCTTAGAGAAGACAGTCAGTTCTCAGAGTGAATGGCCACACCATTCTAGGCTGGGTCCTAGATTCACTGCTTATCTCTTGTCCAAAGATGTTCTTTGTGTGATATCAAAATAGCAAACAAAACCATGCAGTGGGTAGATAATCAATGACTAGGAAAGATTCCTGAAGCCTAATGTTGAATAAGACTCTAGAACCTAGATGACCAAGGAAGAACTTCTACTAGACTTATAAGGAAGAGACTTAAGCCTATGTTAGTTTGGCTTCTAGATAACAAAGAAACACTGTATTTCTGATTTATAAGTAGAGAATCAAATATGGTGAGTATAAGTATATATGTCATATAGTTAAAAGTAATTCTATATGTTATTCATGGCAAGGGGAGAAAACAGTCAGGAGAGATGGAATCAGTCTTTTCTTTGCTGCAGTGTCTGCACTTCCCTGACTTCCTTGTATCCCCTCAGGGTTCCTTGGCCCCTCCTGTGTGGAAATCCTCCTGACAAGAGTCTATGCTGCTCATTTATCCCCCAAAGGATTTTGTTATTCTAACATGTGTTTGAGTTTAGTGTTTCTCTACATCATTATTCTTACATGAGGCTTTAGTGAGCAACTAGTTAACTTAATTAATCCATGCTAATGAAATAAGAGGGACACATGCGAAGGCTTTCTTTCCAATTTATCAGAGCATTTTTTAAAATATTAACCTTCTAGATACCATAATAAAAATATATGAAAGCCCTTTCTTTACTCTTTTCCAAGAGAAGTTAATTCACTTGCAGAAACCTTAGTGCATATAAGAAAGACACAAATAAGATAGTAAATGAGCTGGGCACGATGGTGCACAGTTGTGGTATCAGTACATCAGAGGCTGAGACAAGAGGATTATAAGTTCAAGGCCCATACACAACAATTTATTTAGACCTTATTTTAAAATAAAAAGGGTTGGAGGTGTTGCTAAGAAGTATAATGTCCCTGAGTGCAAATCTCTAGTACCATTTTCTAAATGATAGTAAGTGGATGGAAAAACATTTAGAATCATGTAATGAGCAAGACATTATATGATAAAGTAGACTGTCTACATTTGATTTTGAAAACAATTTTATTCCTTTGATATGTTTATGAAAAATCTATTTCCTTTATATTGCTAAAAGTGATATGAAGAGCAAAATTCAGAATAGAGGGTACTTAACCAAAACAACTGTGAATATATGGGAAAACAATTCAGATCTCAGATCCAGTGGACAGAAGCAGAGGCTTTACTAGAAAGTGTAGTCATTATTTTTACCTGATCCCTAATTTTCTAAAAGACTTAAAGAAAACTGGGTCCTCTCTCGAAAATCCCTATATAGATACTGACTGAACTGTGAGACACAAAAGTTACAACAGAGTGTCCTATTTGATCTGTAATTACCTAGTTGCTGAAATATAATCATTCTGTTCACCAAAATGATATGACCTAGCAGATTTTAAGAAACTTTTAAGAATGTTTTCTTTATTCAACAGCCTTTTCCCTTTATATTGAAAATAAAATTCTCTTTTCTTGTTTTTTTATTAATTCAATAAAATATGCCACTTAGCATGTGTCCTCCCAATCCCATCATGAGTTAAAGCACACTATATTTTACTGCCCTCCCCCCCAATGGCTAGTCATATCTTCTCCCTGCAAAATCGCACACAGTGAACTAATGAGTGCTTTTAAAGAAACCTGCTGTGTGTGTGTGTGTGTGTGTGTGTGTGTGTGTGTATGAATCAAAGTTTGAAAAAAAAAAAACCACATACACTTTTCTTTGTATTTACACCATCATATCACACTAACACTTCTTAAGCTTCTACTTGTTTTTGCATCGAATTGAATTGTTAAAATTTGAATATATTATTGGAAAAGTTCTGCAGGATCCAATCAATTATTTTCCTTGGTAGCGCTGACAGAATGTCACCAATGTTAAGAGGAATCATAAACACGATGACATTCATATCCTTGATCTACCATGTGCTTTTTACCTCTTATGTCTAATATGTTCAAATCAGGGATAGAACTTTGTAGTGAGAACCCATGTACAAATACACAAAGAGACTTCCTTACAACATTAAAATTCCAGTTTGTTTTATGAGGTTATAAATATGTTCTCTCATGTCTTTACATTTTATGGACTTCGTTTTATCTCTTGGTAGATTCACATGTATCTATTTACTCATGTCAAGGATTTAAAACTATCAGTTTTTCAATAAAGAAGGACATCCTATTATTTTTTAGTATACTTTATCTTTGGGTTCAATTTTTTTTCAGCAAATCCTGGGTTTTATGTGTGAAAAAATTGTTTTCCTATTAAGTATATCTTTCTTTATAAGCTATGTAGATATTTAGGGAGTCAATATTTCTTTCACTTAACTTTAGCTATTCCCTGTTTTCTACTTGATTCTAGAACTGGACTCAAAAAGGATCATATTTTCAGAACAGACTTGAGATTGAATGATTAGGGACATTATATTACACTTCAATGTTTTAATTTTGAATATCTAGTTTTCTGAAGAACAATCATAATCAGCACATTGTTAATACATGTGCAAATAATACACTGACAGACTTCCTGTTAAAATAACTTCAGCTCTTCCATTAAATTATATACATGTGGCAATCAATATCTTCTGTGCTCTGAGATTGGGTTATTAACCTTGATGTTACTGGTCAAAAGAAGAGGTCTGGAAAGGCTGATTGATGCTGCACCATAGCTTCTTCATGAATTACATAAATAAATAAATATACCTCCTACATATTCTGTCCTTTGGGTGTTAGCAGCTGCTGTTACCTGCAGGGTGTCATTCTCTATGAGCTGTCTCTTAGTTTCACACTGAGCATACTCTTCTGTTTAAATGAGGCAGTGAAGCATCTCAAACTCTGCTTATTTCAAGTCAACATGATCTGCTTATGTTTGTGCCTGTCACTTCTTAGCTCATTATGCTGCTGTTAGTTTTGCTTGAAGTATTCTGTGCATCCTTTGGGTATGACTACCCTCCTTCAGATAGCCATATAATTGTTTTCTCATTCAGGTACCATCCATTTTCATTACATGACTGGTCAGCACAGATGAAAGTTGATAAGGATGACTTATGTGCCTATTAGACATCTGTATTATAAGACTAACTTTTATATGACTTTGTTATACTATTTGTATATAGCACCATTTATACATGATAGAAATATCAATCAATGCATATAAGTATATCAATTATTCCCAGCAAATCTTCAGGCTTATATAATTAGCACTTCTTTTGTTCAGCCAAATAATTTATTATGCAATTTCTATACCTCTTAGTTGGTTCTAGTCTGCTTCATTTTCTTCATGTAGTAATTCTTTTTTTTTTTTTTTGCGGTACTGGGGATTGAACTCAGGGGCATTCTACCTCCAAGCTATACCCCCAGCCCTATTTTTTATTCTTTATTTTGAAACAGGGTCTCACTAAGTTGCGGAGAGCCTAAGTAGCTGAGGCTGGCCGCGAACCTGGATCCTCCGGTTTCAGTCTCCCAAATCCTGAGATTACAAGCATGCGCCACCACACCCGGCTCTTCATGTAGTAATTCTTAATTCTGAGATTTAGTGGTCCCTTTGAAAAATAAATATAAAGTTCCATCTATGATATTTAATTAAATTGATAGTTGATATAAATTTTAAGAATGAATATATTGGCCTAAATATAATGTAAAAAAAGAAACAGAAAATAATTTATAACATGTTTTCCAAATATAAATGTTCATGCCCAATGACACTAAAACACACAGTGATGAAGGTTCACATCTACATACAGAATCATTGTCTTTGTGACAGCCAGAAGTGTTGTCACTAGTGTGACATCTAGGAAACTCAAACTCTAGTGGTCTTCTTGCCAGGGAGTTGATTTTCTGAAATAACTCTTGGTAATGATCTGATAAAAATTTAATAAAATGTTCCCTTGATTTAGACAGTAGTTGCATTTCTGAAACAATGATATGTAGAGAAAACAATGCTTTTTGTATACTTCTAAAGTGGCAGGGTTTTAGGCTAAAAATAAAACTTAAAAATCACTGTAAATAAGCTGTTTCTTTTTGACTTTATGAGTATATACAGGAATATTCCCCAGTATCCTCAGTATTCCCCAGGCCCAGCATACAGAGTGACGTTCCACCAAATAGGCAATAACAGGGGAGTCATCCTATCATCTCAGTAACCTCATCCAACTGGAGAATCCAGACCATTGCGGTAGATACTTAATCCACTCTAGGGCTCTATCATATGACACCATCCCACAACTTGGCACAGCCAAAGTTTGGATCCAGCAATCAAACACCTGAAACCCAGGGCCTGTTGGTTACATAGATTTGCCCTGCCACTTCAATAGCTATGATAATAGGACTTCCCACATTTTACACTATTAAATTTTGTGTCCACTTCTACAAAAACAATATTTTCTTGGGTTTTGATAGAAACTACATTCAAATTTTATATTAATTTGGGCATAATTTACATCTTTACCATATGGAGTCTTCTAAACCACCAACATTGTATTTCTCTCATTTATATATTCTTGGATTTCTTTCTTCACTATGTGTTTTCAGCACTTAGTTTCTATACATGTTTTGTTATATTTGTACATAAATTTTAGGAGCATTTTGAATGTTATCTTTAAAATTTGTTGTATAACTGCATTGGCAGTATATAGGAATAAGATTGACTTTTGTGTGTTGACTTTATATTCTACAATGTTGTTAAATACCATCTCACAATGTCTGATATGCTGGGCTGTTATTCGGCTCAAATTATTTCTAATTCTAATTAATTTTTCTTTGACAAATGAGTTATTAAAATGTGTCATTTAATTTAAAAATATTTGGAGATTTTCCAGATATATCTGTTATTGATTTCTCACTTAATTCAGTTTTGCTCAGGAAACATATTCTGTAAGATTTGAATCATTTTAAATTTATTGATTTTGTTTTATAGCTTAACATTCTATCTTGGTGATGTTCCATGACTTAAAAGAAATGCACTTTGATTTTGTTGGGTAGAGTGCTTCGTAAGCTTCAATTAGGGAAATTTGGTTGATAGTGTTACTCAACTTTTTTATATTTTTACTGACTTTCTATCTGTTCTATCAAGTACTCATAGAATGTACTGTATAAATCATATTGGCTTATTTAAAGGGAGTATGGCACCCCTGCAGAACTACTGAGGTACTTAGCCCACTAATTATATATTTACAGCTTACAATACAATCATTTAAAACCCTCAAGTTTTCCAATCCTTCCTTTTCCTACTCCAGTTGGCTAGTTTTTATAATTATAAAATGTATTTTCTTAAAATATGGTGTTTCCTTCCACTCTAGAAAGTTTTTCTAAATGACTCAAGTTAGATGTAGTTCCTATTATTTATTGCTTTCAATGCCATTTATTATAATTTAAGCTTTTTTTAAAAAAATCTGTGCAGAGTTTAGTGTTGTTTCTGCCTTCACCATAGTGCCAAATATATCCTTAATTGAGAAATTGAATATCAGCCAAGTGGATAAGGATACCATTGTCTAAAATTGGGATTCTAGACTAAGGCAGATGCTGGAGAGAAAACAAATGGAAATATGAATAGTGGTATAACAGTCTATGAGTGTCAGAAGCTCAATCCAGCAATTGCAGGTACAATCTAATTTGGTTTACCAAAACTTTTTGTTTTAAAGTTAACTTGATGTTTCAGAAAATCAAAGACTGAAGGAATACTTAGCATGAAACATTAAATGAAATCAGGATTAAACAAATCACTATATCAAAAATTTAGCTGGTCCATCTTTCACAGGTGAGCCTCGAAGTTTTAATACAAATCTAATAATGTAGACAGAAAGAAGTAGGCAGGCAGTGAGTACAACGGAGAGGTTGGGATGCATCCATGTCTGAGTTGGAATAAGGACAGGGTTCAAGTTAAAGTAAATAAATGAATAAATGAATGAATATAATGCATAACCTAATAAACTATCATGACTGTGTACTCATGAACTTTAAATGTTCTGTTTCTCCCTACTGAGATTCTCACAGTGTATAAATATGCTCAGATATAGTATCAATAAAATTAAATGCTTTGTTACGTTTTGTTTTGCTTCACTTTTGACATGAAATAACTTTTATTTTAAGGTATTTCGGTATTTCTTATATTGTTTTATAATACCAGAAGCAGACAAATTAACTAGAAACTGTCTTCAGCTAACTAGTATGATTTTAGGAAACAAATGCTTATATTATGTTTTAATAAAAATGCTACAATTACATAGAATCTAGTTTTTTTCCCCCAACTTCACAAGCTAAAGCACGGTTTAAAATCTGTTAGATATTCTAAAGAAATATGAAATCCCAAAAAGTATTCAATTTAAGAGTAATATGAATATTGTTGTTTGCAAGCAAAATTTCTCCTAAATGGTATACATTATTTCTATCACTGATGTTTTCTAACAAATCATTTTAATTGCTTCTTTGTAAATATTATAGTATGTCATAGGTTTTAAAATGAGACATTTAATAAGTTTTAAATTTTATTTTATTTATACTTAAGTATATTATTTCATGAATTTCAGTGTATTTCTAAAGTAAAATATAAAAACAAAAACAACTTAAGATATGGTTCTTTATAATAATTACATTTAAATGCATGCCAGATAGGTGTATATCTTCACCAATATAGAATAGAACTACAAAATTTATTACTTAACTTAATGAAAATAAAACATAGAATAGGAACAAAGAAGGGAGAAGAATATAGAGTGCAGCCAATCTTATCTACTTGTGAGTACTTTGGATGCTTCTATTCCAGAGCTTATATTTGTTCTTTTAGAATGCTTTCCTAAACCATAGGCAATCTAAATTGGATCCAACCTTTAAAGCCTATGTCATTTCACCTTTTCTGTGAAATCTTCCTTTACCACCCCAGAAAAGGTAAAGTCCTTTTGTTTATATTTCCATAGGACTACTGAGTCCTGTTATTCTTTTGGCATTTTCTATTCCCTATCTTAAATTCATTACTATTTACATAATTGGAGCTACATTTCCAGAAATGCAGAAAGCAACTCATTTTCCTCATTCCTTCATAGAGAATGAGAAGTTGCCAGTTTGATTTATCAGCATCAATAACATTAAAAGAGTAAATTCACCACGGTGTAAGGTCATTGCCTCTTGGAGGGTCATTCCCATGCATCACTCTGCCCTACCCTTGAGCTCAAGCAGGTATGTCTGCCATTTTCTCTAACTTTATATTCTCTTCAACATAACAGAATTCATTTGTACGATGTTCATCCATTTGGATAATCTCCTTTTATTTCCTTTCTGTACACAAACTCTGAATGTTCATTATTGTTAAGTTTGATTCCTCCCAGTTTCCAGATTCTGTCCACTTAACTTTGGTGCTTTCATGCATAACTCGGTGGGAGTATTTTGCTTGAAGAGTGTGATTAAAAATGCAGGGCTCACCCATATATGAGTTTTCTAGCAATATAATATATATTTTATGGTACTGGGGATTGAACTCAGGGGTGTTTTACTCTTCTATAGATCCCCAGCCCTTTTCATGTGTTTATTTTAAAACAGGATCTCACTAAATTACTGTGCACTGGCCTTGAACCTGCAATTCTCCTGTGTCAGCCTCCTATGTACTGGGAAAACAGGTATGTGGCACCAAGCCTGGTGAAATTATACATTGTTATCAAAACCTCACTGATACTATAAAAACAAGTTGTGTTAGTTTTTGTTGCTGTGACCAAAATACCTGAAACAAACAATTTGAAGATGGAAAGGTTTATTTTGGTAATGGGTTCAGAGGTTTCAATCCATGGTTAGCCAGCTTCATTGTTTTGGGTTTGAAGTGAGGCAGAACATTGTGGTGGTGGAAGAGCATGGCCAAAGGGTACAGCAGAGGAAAGCTGCTCAGCTCCTGGCAATGAGGAAGCAGAGAGAAAAAGAAAGGAAAGGACCAGGGACAAAATATAGTCCCCAAGGACACACCTCCAGTGACGTACTTCCTCCAACCATTTTCCACCTGGCTACAGTTTCTACCTCTTCTCACTAGTCTATTCAAATCATCAATTTGTTAAATGGATTTATCCACTGATAAGGCTAGACTCCTCATTATCCAACCACTTCCCAAAAGCCCTATCACAATTTGGAACCAAGTCTTTATCACATGAGCTTTTGGGAGACATTCTGGATTAAAACCAACTGCAGGTTTACCATTGCATATGGATTTGCAATCCTTTGATGGTTTCATAAGCTATTTATATTCTAAATTCTAATAATTTACA
>PVLC010044961.1:0-11953 GCA_004027655.1 Graphiurus murinus | reverse complement strand
TTATTAACACAAAATCATTTTCTAACTCGCTATTACAGTAACAATGATTATTGCCATTGAATTGCAATTCAAGGCGCCTCGCAGTGTTCCAATGATTATTTTTATCTCGCAATTGCCGATGTTGTTAATGACTCATAGGGTGTATTCATCAACCCTTCCTATGGCTCCAAGTCAGTCCTCTGCAGCAGAAGCAGGGAAGGGGGAGAACCTAGGGAACCAAGGGGCTTCAGAGATGGCCTCCTCCCTCTATCCTCTACCACCTCCACCTGTCCAAGGGCTTCTGGCAATTCTCAGGTGTGTGCACCTTGGGCCTGTTGGGAAGTTCTCGATCTCAACATCACACTTGCTGCAGATAGCCTAGGGTTGGCCTGCAGGAGAGAGCGCTGCTGCTTGCTGGTCTACACACAGAGACTAAGCCTGCCCCAGCTGTCTCCCCCCAGCACTCTCTTTGAGCCACAGAAAAACTGCAAGAACCTTTCTCAGGGGATGTGGGGCCTCTGAGTTTGGGATTTCTCCCAAGACAAGGATCTGAGAGATGGAGGTAAACACCAGCAAGAGATCAGGGAAGTGAGACAGGGAGGGAGGGAGGGAGGCGGACCAAGGTGGATCAAGTCCACTGCACCAGGAGCTGATGCTTTCACCCTCCAGGCCAAGTAGGGGACACATAAAAAAGTCTCAGTACTGTCCCAACAGGGGCATAGGAAAGTTGATCTCCTTAGTGGGTCCCGTCATGGTGGACCAAGGCTCAGAAGCTCACTCATCTGACTCAGACAACCTCCAGGTGACAATCTTGGTGACTGGTGTCTGGTTGTGGGTAGACACAGTAGCATTGGCTACTGTGAGTTGTGGGTTCCTACCTTCACCAGGAATCACCTTCCTCCTGCCTGGTTCCTGGGGCTCCCAGCAACTTGAGGCCTGACCTTGTTGTGACAGTGACAGAGAGACATGCTTGCCAGAGTCTCTGCAGGGAAAGGAGCCTTAGGATTCAAGCAGGAGGGGTTTTCTGCAAATCATGAGTTCCCAGATCCTAGGGCATCTCTCAGTAGCCACTTTCATTGCTGCCTGGAGAGGGGACTGGAGGGCCGGGCTGATTCGGTTCCCAGTCAGTGTCGTGATGGAGAAGAGATCATGGAGCCATTCCTGGGAGCCCTGCAACTTCAGCCCAAGACATCATGGGAGGAGGTTGATGGGCACCTGCACAATGGTGCACTCTAGAGGGGTGTGGCAGCCCACCAGGGTTTTTCCAGTGGCTTCCTGGCTGCCAGGAAGGTGATCAGGTGGGAGAGGAAGACTCAGTGGATATGGAGAGGGGACTTCAGCTTGGCTGGTGAACAGACACCTGAAAGAACTCTTTTTGGGACTCTCTGAAATCCTGAGGGCTACCTTCAGGCTCCAACAATGTGTAGATGGCAGCAGAAGGCGCCTCCCCAGGGGTGGTCGTTAATATGCCTAATCATTAGAAAACAAGAGAGACCTGAATCCATGGACAGGCTGTAAAGTAACAACTGTGGAGACCACCAAATTGCTTCAGATTGAAAGGAGGTAAAAGCTAGGTACAGTGTTGCACTCCAGCCCCAGCACTTGGAAGGCTGAGACAAGAGGATCACAGGTTCAAGGCCAGCCTCAGCACTTTAGCAAGAAAGACCCTCCTTCAAAATAAGAAATAAAAAGGGATGTGGGTGTAGCTGGATGGTAGCACAGTCCTGGGCTCAATCCCCAGTAGCTCTCTCTCTCTCTCTGTCTCTCTCTCTGTCTCTCTCTGTCTCTCTCTGTCTCTCTCTCTCTCTCTCTCTCTCACACACACACACACACACACACACACACACACACACACACACCCCAGAAAGACAGAGCAATACCATGAGACAATGATCTTGGACTGGTTCCAGCAATAGTAAAAACAAGATATGTGAAGACCATTATTGGGATCCTTGACAAAAGTGGAATATGATCTGTAGTTTAGATTAAAATATTGTATGAAGATTAAATTTCCTGGAGTTGATAACTGCATAGTGGATTTGTAAGAGATTCATCTTCTTTTTAGAGGGAGACACCAACTACAATGGAGAGAGGGTGCAGTGTGTGCCCCCTGCCCAGAGATGATTTGGAAGTGCACGCATACACATGCACCTGTATTTATGTAAATTCCAGCAAAGTGTTAAGTTTTAGTGGTTCCAGGTAAAAGGCATGTTAGAGCTCTTTTGTTCCTGCAGATTTTTTCAAAAACTTTGAAAATAAATTCAAAATAAAATATTTAAAAAATAAAATTTGAGAACCCTCCACATTGTCTTCCAAAGCGGTTGCACTAGTTTGCAAACCCACCAACAATGTATCAGAGTTCTTACTTCTCCACCTCCTCACCAGCATTTATTATTGTTTGTGTTTTTAATGATTGCCATTCTAATTGGGGTTACCTGAAATCTCAGGGTACTTTTGATTTACATCTCTTTGATTGCTAATGATGTTGAACATTTTTTTTCATATATTTATTGGTTCTTTGTGTTTCTTCTTTTGTGTCTATATGACCTAAGTATACTACTCCTGGGTATCTACCCAAAAGAATTGAAACCATACTACCATACTAATGCATGCATATCTCTGTTTATAGTTGCACAATTCATAATTGTCAAACTATGGAACCAGCCAAGATGTCCATCAACAGATGGATTACAAAATTATGGGACATATACACAATGGAATTCTACTCAGCCACAAAGAAGAACAGAATTATGTCCTTTACAGGGAAGTGGATGGAACTGGAGATCATCATGCTAAGTGAAATTAGTCAGTCACAAAAAGCGAAAGGTCAGATGTTCTCCCTCATATGTGGAAGGTAGGGAGAAACAGGGACATAGGAGAGACTCCAGATGAAGCAGGAGAAACCTTAGTGGAGTAAACAAGGGGACCAAAGTGAGGGAGGAGGAAGACATGAATAGAGAAACACTTCAATGGATGTCATGTACATACACAAATTTATTGATGCTCATCAGAGTGTCCTGCACGGGAAGGTGGGGAGAGGGAGGGAGTAGGGTAGGACCCAGGGGAGGCTCAACTAGTGCTGTGTGCCTCTGTCACCCAAACTTCATCATGATGTATGATTACAATGCACCAATAAAAATACAAATAAAAACCACAAAATACAAAAAAAAAAACTAAACAAAATTCGAACGGTATCATAGTCACTATTTAGTGAGGTCCACTTAGTGAGATCCGGCATAGAACATGTACACACACACACACACACACACACACACACACCACATGCAGAACTGTCCCCTGAATCCTCGAGACTGGCTAATTGAAGGTCCTGAATCCATGAAAGAGTCTGGAGTCCATCTGTTTCTCTTGCCCTCTCTAGCCCCATGCAGATGCCTGTATCCTGGAGTGTGTCCTCTGGGGCTGGGCTCTGCTCTCATTCTTGCAACAGTCCAGTCCATGGAACCTTTATCCATGTTACAGTTAGATAGAAAGTCTCCTAAAGAGCTCACTTACTAACATTTGGAGCTGAAGTAATGGAGTCACGAGGATTGCAGTCCCAGCCGTGGACAGATCCATTGCAGTGGGCCTACCTGGGAGGTGACCTGGCTGTAGTGTGTGGCTGAGGGAGCCTGAAACCATAAGAAAATAAATCTTCTTTCCTCTAAGTTATGTGGTCAGGTCTTTAGATTATGGCTGTGAGAAGGCTGAGCAGGATACTCTGCCTGACTTCACCCACACTTGCCTGCAGAAAGCTGGCCCTTGGTGAGCTCCTAGGGACCCCCCAAATGAATCATGAATGTGCCACAGTCCTGGATTTAACACAGTCTCCCAAACATGCTTTCCAAATAATTTTCCCAGTCCTTGTTGCTTGGTGGCATGACATCCTGGTCATGTGAGCTGGCCAGAGTTTGGGGATTGGCATAAGAAGGGCATGGCTTGTTCACAGACTCTCCTTTGAGGAAACCAATATCCAAGGTTGAAAGGGAGGACCTGTGGGCCCCTTTCATTAGAAAGGTGGGGATTCGGGGCTCACCCACACACCCCATTACACTGACCTCCCCCCAGGCACCTATATGTTAGAAAATATCAGGAAATAGAATTGCATGAAGGTCCTTGCATTCCTAAGCTTGGCACCTTCATTGCTGTTTCCTTAGAGGTGACGGGTCAGGGAAGGACAGGGAAAGAGCCCATGCACAGGAGGTGGCACCTGTCCCCCAGTTGGGGGTGTGCAGTGGGATGAGGGTCTCTGACCAAGCCTGGGATTTTCCAAGCTTCCTGGACCTCTCAGGGGCTAGTTCCTAGCTGCAGCAGGCAGTAAGGATGCCCACAGGCAGCAGCTACATGCAGAGGAAGCACTCAGCTTTTTCCATCTCTGCCATTAGGGAAGGATGTGTTCGGTTTTCCCCAGAGGCTTCTTGGAAGTCGTGCCAAGAGGAAGCAGTCCCTTGCCAATCCAGCAAAAAGTTTTTTCAAGACCCAAACTCCCTGACCCATCCATTGTTATCTGTTTCCTCTTCCCTTTCTCTTTACTTCTGCTATCTCCGCAATCCCTTTCAAGTTTCTCCTCTAATGTTCTATGCTGCATGTGCCCCTCAGAAGCTGCTACCTGCCGTCACTTTTAGGGAACAGGGTCACCAGTCCTGGCTGGAGAGGAGCCTTGTGCACTGTCTTCAGTGCTGTCTTTGTAGGGTTCGGGTTAATTCCTGCTGTGGTCATGGTTGTTGGGATAATTTTATCAAGATTTCCATTCTCTTGCTTTATTACTTGCTTCCTTGGTTGCTTTATTAAATTTTGAAGTATCTTATTAAAGTCACTTCCTTTCATGCGACAAAAGTACAACTTTTCCAATTTGGCTCTAAAAATCTGAGGACCAAAGCCTTTCTAGACCCTCCCTGGGGGTGTGGGGCAGGGGAAGACCCTCCCTGCGGTGGTGGCTGGGGAAGACTGGCTCTTATCTTTTAGTCTAAATGCTTCTGCACGTTTTTAATTATTTATGACCTTTACAAGCTATTTTAGCAATTTTTTAAAGCAATAAAAAGACTTGCAGATCTGGTAAGTCTATTTTTTCCCCCTTATAAGCTTTTTCCTCCCCCCCCCCCCAGAATCAGAAATATAGTGTTTGGTGAAATAAATTTTAAGAACTGCACATTACAAAAGCAAAAAGCTCGTGGAAATATTGTGACTATTAGAGGTTTGTGGAATTCAAGGGTGTGGCTCAACACCTTCTTAAAGCCTTTTGGTTTATAGCTCAAACGGGAATCTCACTGGGTTCTGCCGGGTCATCAGGTCATCCAGTGGCACATAGGTAGGGCTGCCTGTTCCTATATCAACATGGCAGAGTGACATTCAATGCAAGCACATGACTTTCCTCTTGGCCCTCACTGGAAGCCATATGGAAGGATAATTTGCAAAAATCCAAGAGCCTTTAGGTGACTTCTACAATGACTGGCCTTTTGAAAAAAAGGCAGACAAGAGCAAGCAATAGAGAAAAACCCAAACATTTGATAGTCACAGCAATTTGGGTCTTTCCAGTTGGTTAGGTCCTCACCTGGGCAGGTGTCTATATTCTGCAGGTGAGCGGAGAAGCCTTCTAGCAGGCCATGCAGGTAGGACACTGCTGGATGGGAAATGAGCCAGACTTGGAGAGTGACACCTGGCGGACAGAGAGTCTTCCTACGTGGCACAGACAACCTTCTGGGGGATGCCCCCAATTTTCCTCCTGAGACTCTTCATCATCTAAACAGAAATGAATCTTTGAAGCTACAACAAGCAAAACATTGCAAGCCCTAGCCCACCCCATGCCCCTTTGTGTGTCAGAAACAGGTTTCTTAGATACGGATCTAAAAATTAATGCATTCAGGCTTGGTTCCTCAGGGAAAACCGGGGAGAATCGTCAAATGTCAAAATGTTTTCTCCGGATTTCTAAATGAATTAAAAATAAAACAATATGATCCTCCCTAGGGGATTCCCAAGCCATTCGTGTTATTTTATTTTATCTTGCCATACACATGATATATCTACTTTCCATTCCCTAGAACGAATCCACTTGGGACTTTTTTTTTCTTTTCTTTTTCCTGAAAATCTTGGGAGCTAAGGGAAGGCACCATTAGTGTAACGAGAGGAAGTCCGGAGTCCCCCCATTTCCAGGTTGGACCCCACAGATTGTAGGAAAATTACTTAGCCACGGTCCTGGTCCTGTGACTAGCACATGTCTCTCTAGGGCTATGGCAGACCCCGCAACAAGCCTGGGCATGGGCTCCTTCTCTGGGTGGCACCAGTTAACCTCCAGAATCTAGTATAACCAGCAATCTTTATTGGAATTATCCAAGCCATTACCCCGCGCAGCGCATTAGCTCTGCCCTCCAGCGCTCTTGACTGCGCACCGTGGGAATGGAGTGCTTTGTCAATTGGAACCCGAGCCTCCGGATCTTAATTAGAGATGTGCCAAAGTCCCTGAATTTAATGGAGGAGGTTGGCAGACAGCTCTCTCTCCACCCCTCTTGCATGTAATGACTTCATTACTGATTACTGTCCACAGCAATGCTGAAATTAAACATGCTATGCAGAAACGCCAGGAGTTAAAACGCAGCTGTGTTCACCTGGCAGGATCCAGGTAGCGTGGCACCTTTGGCAAAATGGGGAGGGCCATGGTGCAGAGTCCATGCTCCTCCAGCATCCCCTGCCCACTGCCCAGCCCAGCAGCCCGGCCTCGAGGGCCCAGGAGGGGCAACACCTGAGGTGGGGAGAATGAATTATTCATGTGCCACCTTCCACCCGCAGATAATTCAATATTCTGCTCTCAATAATCTTTTCCAGCGTTATCTGTATTCATCCTCTCGTTCTGTAAAGAAGGCGGCTAAGTAATTGTTAAATATCTCTCCTGCTCCTTGAATAAATTGGAGATACAGAAAAATAACGGGGATGTGATCGCAACGTATTCATTTGGTCGTGTTTGCCCTAATTTAGCGGTGCAGCCCGCAGACAGGCACGGCATGGCGGCGCGGTCTCCAAACCCTGAGAGAGGTTCAAGTCACGCCTCCCTCTTTCTCCAACAGATTTTCCCTTACGGCTCCTTAATAATCCACCACCCTAACTTGGGGACACCCACTCTTAGCGTTGGGGCCTCTTTACCACTGATGAGGAACCAGGGGATAGTGCATTCCGGTGGATATTCTGACTGCTTTATTCTCTTACTTAAGCTAAACATTTCTATTTGGGACAAGAACGTCTTAAACTACCATATCCTGATGCTTTGCACAGTGAATTTGCAGACTTGTGCACACCATACATGCAGCTGGAGGAAGTCATGTTTCTAAGCCTTAGTTGGAGGGAATAAATAGCTCTGGGTATCAAGAAGAAAGGTACAGTGTTCCCAGAGCTTCCAGCAAGGACAGAGGAGGAGGAAATGGTGGCCACAGTGACCCTGTTTCTAGGAAAGCAAGTGGTTGCTATTTGGATTTAGATTTTGGGAGATTTGTGTGTGTGTGTGTGTGTGGTTTTTTTTTGGTATTAGGAATTGAATCAAGGGGCATCCAACCTCTGAGCTACACCCCCTTTTTAGTTTTTATTTTGAAACAATGTCTCCCTAAGTTGCTGAGAATCACCATAAGTTGCTGAGGCTGGTCGCAATCCTCCTGAATTTGGCAATCTTCCTGGGGCAGCCTCCCAAGTACTGGGATTACAGATGTGCACCACCATGCCCAGGTTGATTTGGATCTTAGATGTCCCTGAAAGCCGTGTATGGAAGGCCTGGTCACCAGCCTGTGACACCTTGTTCACCAGTCCCTTGTTCTCTCTCATTGCTTCCTGGACACCCATGAGGTGAAGGGGTTTCTTTCTCCACACACACCCCCTGCCATGATAATCTGCCTCTCAATAGTTCCCAAAGCAACATGGCCTGGCTATTGTGGGTCGTAACCTCTGCAACTGTGAGCCAGAGTAAAGTCTTCCTCCTTGGCAATTGGTTTTCCCAGGTATTTTTGTCACAGTGAAGGGCAGCCGGCTTGCATAGTTCTTTAGCTTTCTCATAGGCAGGACACATTCAAGAATCATGGTTCAAGCCAAGCACAGTAAAGCACACCTGTAATCCTGGTATTTGGGGGCATGGTAAAGCACACCTGTAATCCTAGTACTTTGGAAGTTGAGGCAGGAGGATTGCAGGTTCACAGCCAGCCTCAGCAACTTAGCAAGGCCCTCTGCAACTTAGTGAGAGCCTGTTTTAAACCGCAAATAAGTAAATAAAATAAGGCTGGGGTTGTAGCTCAGAGGTAGAGTGGCCCTGATTCAATCCTCAGTACTGCAAGAAGAAGGAGAAGAGGAAGAGGAAGAAAGAGGAGGAGGAAGAAAGAGGAGGATGAAGGAAGAAGAGGAGGAAGAGGAGGAAGGAGAAGGAGGAGGAGGAAGAGGAGGAGGGGGCGGTGGGGGGAGGAGGAGGAGGAAGAGAAAGGTTCAGGCTGCAGGAGGATGGGCCTTGTGCCTGAAAGAGCCAGGTGATAGCTGTAAACCAGAAGCTTCTCAGAGGATGGGAGGCAGCTACTTCTGGGTGGAGTGTGCTGGGGTCTGCAGGTGGAGGTCAGGAGGAGGGCCAGCAGTGGCTCCAGATGAGGAGGGTTTCTAACAGCCCTCGCTGTCTATGTTAGTCCCCACTGTCACCAAGTTCATGTATCTATCAAGCACCTGCTTGCCCTGGGCTTGGCTATAACGAGAAAGCTTAAATGCTTAACACTTTTTTTCTGGAGTGCTTAGCCCCAGACAACAGGGTCACAGATACTTATAAGCATGCATCTCTATTAAATAGACACCTGCAGAGCCTGGGCTCTTGCTCTGGAATCTCTTCCGCCATGTTCAGCCCTTCCGTGCACACATCCTTCCTTGCCCAGGGGCAGTGGTGCTCTGTGCTCAGTTGCTCTCCAGACTGTGTGTGTTCCTAGGGCCAGAGTTCATACCAAATTCCAGAAACCCTCATTAATAGCAGGTTGGAGTCTGGCCATGCTGGGTGTGTGACCTGCCTGCTACCTACTACTGGCACGATTTCTCACTTCTAAGTGGCTCCTTAATCTGAAGACAGACACCCACAGCTCATATTTTATATGATTTTGTGAGGAATAAATGAAGTCATGCGTATACAGTAGGTAGCAGTTATTCTTGGCCTGTGTAAATATGCACATCTGGTTTATATTTCCCTTCCTTCCTTCCTTCCTTCCTTCCTTCCTTCCTTCCTTCCTTCCTCCCTCCCTCCCTTCCTCCTTCTCTTCCTCTTCTTTCTTTCTTTCTTTCTTTCTTTCTTTCTTTCTTTCTTTCTTTCTTTCTTTCTTTCTTTCTTTCTTTCTTTCTTTCTTTCTTTCCTGGGGATTGAACCCATAGGCATTCTGCCTCCAAGCTACACCTCCAGCCCTCCTTTATTTTTTCCTTTGAAACAGAGTCTCTCTAGGTTGCCTAGAGTCTCGCTAAATTGCTGAAGCTGGTCATGAACCTGTGACTCTGCTGTCTCAGCCTCCCAAGTACTAGATTCCGGGCCTGCGCCACCACTCCAGACTGCAGTTGTTTTCCTGTGACTTCTAAAACTCCAAGCCATGGGTGCTGCAAGTTGACCTCTCTTGACTTCTTGCTTCCTGTCTCTTGCCTGCTCAGGGTCCTCCTCTGACTGCCCACTCTACTCCACTTCAGACACAGCTGCTTTCTGTCCATCTTGGAAGGCATGTGGCCATAGCAAGGTGGCCCTGTCCTCCCTGCCAGTGTCTGATGATTCTGAGCCAACTACCAGCTGTTCACAGCCTCCCTTGTCTGCCAAGGAACTTGATGGATTCTTCAGAACTCTTACCATCTGCCAAGCGTGGTGGCAAATGATTGTAATCCCAGCATTTGGGAGGCTGAGACTGGAGGATCTGGGTTCACAGCCAGCCTCAGCTACTTAGTGAGGCACTCTGCAACTTAGTGAGACCCTGTTTCAAAATAAAGACTAAAAAATAGGGCTGGGGTATAGCTCAGAGGTAGAATGCCCCTGAGTTCAATTCACAGGACTGAAAAAAAAAAGAACTCTTACCATCTGTGAGTACTTATTGGTCCCAGCATTGTGGAGAGCTGGCCTAGAGAGATTCAGGGTGTATGGAATCTTGCTCACCTGTCTTTACCTGGACACCATCTGCTCCTCTCCCACATCCCAGCAAAGCCTGACCTGGGCAGTGCAGTGGGTCTTGTCCTACCTTTGATCTGTATGCTGCCATGGGAGATGCGGTGGGAGGGCAGCACAGACATCCCCTCCTCCCTTTCCCTAAGTTCCTCTCTGGCAGGGAACGCCTTACTGAGTGCTACCAGGGACCCTCCGGAGGTCAACATTGCTGCCTACTTGGAAATGAAGTTGGAGAGAGAAAAGAATCTCTGCCACCTGATACTCAGATAGTGGTCATGGGGCCCAGCTGAGTGTCAAGATGTTTCTAACCCTTGTCTCTGCAAAACCTCAGCCCTGGGCTGCCCCAGGTACCTGGCCTGCTTCTGCTACTCTGCACACCTTGCTCTTTAACTGAGTTGGGTGCAAATCAATCCCACCTCCTGGGTCCTGATGAGCAGAGACTGATGCTCCCATGCTTCAAGGCAGAGTTGCCATTGCTGGCCATAGGTATTTTGGAAGGGCACCTGTCCAGGTGGGATTGCAAATGTGCTCCCTGCCACACCACAGTATTCCTACAATATTCTTTGGTGGGATATACTGGTAATATTAGTAGAGTTTCAAATCAAGATGTAAAAGGTAAAATGTTGGAGTAGGTTGCAGGAGAGCACTAGAACTTGGGTTTACACAGACCTTAGTTGAATCCTAACTTACTATGTATCTCCTCTGGGATCCTGGGCAACTACTTATCTGAGCCCATTTTTCTTTTTGCCTATAAGATACAGCTAATACCAGTACGTCACAGGGCTCTTACTGAAAATTGTGTGGATTGTGACTGTGTTTGTGTCTGCTCATAATTCCTTGCTTCTCCCTGAGCAAGGCTCCTCTTTGCCATGGGGTATGCGCTTCACCGAGTTCAATCTCTCCACCTTCCCCTTAGGATGGGCAGTGATCCCAGCTTGGTTAAGAAGTGGCCAGTCTGAGCCGATCACTTTAGGGAAGCACACATAACCAGCTCAAGCCAATCATCAACTCAGAAACATGCACGTGACCAGGCTGAGCCAATCAACTCAGAGATGTGCACATGACCAGGCTGAGCCAATCAGCTCAGAGTCCACATGACTAGCTCAAACCAATCAGCGCAGAGTACACATGAATAGCTCAAATCAATCAGCTCAGGAACAACATGACCAGTCTGAGCCAATCGATCAGCCCAGAGATGCACATATGACCAGGCTGAGCCAATGAACACATGACCAGTCCAAACCTATCAGCTTGGGGAAACACACGTGAGTAGGCTGAGCCAATTAGCTCAAGGACACACACACACACACACACACACACACACACACACACACACACAAGGGTAAGTTGTCATGGTCCCTCGAAATTGACCTGGTGGCCATTGATTCTAAATACTGGGAGGGTATCAGGAAGGGGGGTGGTGCATGTCTTAGAATACATGGACTGAGACTTACCTGGAGCCTTTGAATTTTCTAGATACATAAGCAAGTTGATTTCCCTCCCTGTCTCTAGTTTGGACCATGAGCCCATGCAGCTATAGCCTGTCACACACTGCACAGTGCAGGCACAGGGGCACTACCCGGGTCCTGCAAGGGAGAAGTTGGATCCGAATTTTTGGAGAAAGGAGAGTCCCTTTTGGAACTTGTCATTTCCACTTAACAGGTGTTGGCAGCCACTGGTTATAGAGAGGCCAATGGTCCTTTACTCATGCTTAACAGCTGTGGACTCCTAAAGCATTCAGACAATCAGCCCTGCCCCATTCTCTTAGTGGGACACAGTTCCTGTACTCTGCACCCAGCAAGAAGTGTTTCTTTACTGTGGCTTTGAGAGAGATTTTTTTCTTAC
>PVLC010044960.1:0-12088 GCA_004027655.1 Graphiurus murinus | reverse complement strand
TGCTTGGTGCTCTTCACTTTCTACTTTACAGTGTAATTCATCTTGAGAGTATTTTATTAGATCTTGCTTCCTGAGTAGCTTGCCACGGGGAACTTAGAACAGGGGCTTGCTCATGCTTTCATGCAAAGGGTTAGCCTGTCCATATTTTGGGCTCTGTGGGCCTCACTGTCTCCATGGCAAGTGCCCAATTCAGCTGCTGTAGTACGAAGGCAGTGTGGAGAACACACAAGGAAATAAACATGGCTGGGTTCCAATCAGACTTCATTTATGGGCACAGATTCAAAGCTCATATAGCTTTCATGTGTTACAAATACTATTATTTCCATTTTTCAGCCACTTGAAAATGGAAAACCCAGCCAGGCATGGTGGCACACATCTGTAATCCCAGTTCTTGGGAGGCTGAGACAGGAGGATCGCAGGTTCGAGGCCAATCTCAGCAACCTAGCGAGACTCTCAACAATGTAGTGAGACCCTGATTCAAAATAAAGAAATAAAAAATGTCTGTGGGTATAGCTTGAAGGTAGAATGCCCCTGGGTTAAATCCCAGTACCCCCTCACAAAAAAAAAAAATGAAGAAGAAGAAAAGAAAAAAATTGAAAACCCATACTTAGCTGGTGGGCAATACAGAAACATTTGGTCCCTGGGCCAAAGTTTGCTGACCTTTTAGTTTTAGAGACCACTCACTGTCATGTCACCAGTGTTAGAACAACTAAGGGCACGCAAGAAGCACTTGAACATTTGTTGAATGAGAAAGCCAATGAATCCATGGCATCCGGCCCCAAATGAATGAAGACTAGAGAAGAGCTTTGCTTGTTGGTTGTAATATTCAGAGTGATCAGGAATCATGGGAATCTCTCTGTGGCCACAGTTTGCATGCATTGGGAAAACTTTGATTTAACTAAGGTGACACAGCTCATCAGCATCATAGTTGAACTTGGACTTGGGTCTTCTGACTCCAAGAGTAGGATTTTGCCAGTCTGATTTGGCAGGAAGCACAAGACTACACAGCTGTCTAGTATCCCCTACCCCCCACATTCTTATTTCCTCCCAGTAGTTGCATAGTGTTCTGGAACTGTCTATTCATGTCTGAGATAGGTGAAACTGGATGGATGGTAGAGGGTTACTTAGGCTGGGTTTTCTGAAATAGCCAGTCTCACCTGGCCCATGCCACGGGAACCCTTGTCTTCCTACTGTCTTCTAATAGTCATGTTTTTAATAGTTGGTACAGCTGTGGGTAAGCTTATTCCTGTTTCCTCACCATTACATCTTCTGTTGGCTTTACTATTTCAAAGCTTCCTCTTGCTGGAATACTTTAGGGCTCGGACAAGCTTGGAGCAAAGTTGTTTGGGGCCAGAGCAGAACAAAGAAAAATGATTGTCAAAATAGCATAATATCTAAGGAGAATTGAAATTCTGATCATTGTCCTTTTCATCAAGAGCAATGGAGTTCACCCATGCACAAGGGCTTTGGTTAGCATCCTTGTAATAACTAGCAGGGCCTCAGGCACCAACCCTTGGCTCGCCCTTTCCTTTGGAAGGAGGAAAACGTCTATCGTGAAGATTTAAATTTATTATTTTGTCCCAGATATAGAAGCACAAGAAGCCATCAGAGACCTGCCATTGAGTTCCAAACACTTCAGCATTCACAACCCAATAACTTTTCGCTGGCAAGGGGATGAAATGCTTTTCAAGTGATCGATACCCCCAGGTCCTATAACCTTATTTTAAAACTCCGCAGACACTGTCAATGAGGTTAACTTTGAACGTTCCAGGCCAAGATCCAAATGGAATTGGCTCTTTTACATAATGCTGAGTGAGGAAATCCATCTGCTTCTGGCCTGTTACATCCCTCAAGTCAGGTTTGGGCCACTGAAACCTCCTGCTTCCTCCGTCTGCAATGTGATTACCTGGAATGTATCCCCCTTTTATAAATGGCCACACACTCAGACCAAAATTTTGTCACTTTTGAAAGTTTCCATTAAAAAATAAAAATGTTGTACTATCTGTATTCATGCTCAGCCTTATAACTTTGAGACTGCTAAGAATGAGCTGATTTTCCCAACAATTGAAAGGTCCTCTCTGATGTCATCCCAGGATAAGAGCATGCCTCCCTCGCCCAATTTCTAACTCATTGGCAGCTCTGCCAAGGGAACAGAGATGCTAAATATTGTCCAGGTAAATACTCCCCCAAAGAGCTATTTGCTCTGCCAGATTGCAAATGGCATTTCATTTATTTTACAATTGGAAGCTATGCTGATCCTTGAAATTTACCCAGAAAAAAAGTACATTAGAAGGTCAAAAGCAAAACCTTTTACCATATTTCTAAGTATTCTTTGTGGAGGTATTAAACATCAGAAGAATTATTACTGTCATTGTAACAGAAGACTGACCTCGGGTCAAATTCTTGTTCAATATTACGTGCTCAGCCTCTCCCACCCCAATTCTAGTTTTTGCATTTCGACTGCCCCATTTTTCTTTGCATCTCCGTCTGAACTGTTTTTTTTCTTCTTCTTTTTTTTTTTGCAGACCTACATGCATTCTGGTTTTCTTCTTCAATATAGCAGCCCCTTAAGGAGTTCAGCCAAGTTTCTGTTTGGGTTTTGATAATAACAGACATGGCCCGTGTCAACAGAGCCCTATTGTTTGACCATCAGCATCTCAAGCACAGAGTGAGGTGGAGGGACGGACGGTGGAATCCTGGCCTCTGAGGCCCTTTATGTAATGGATGGAGCTCACCACAGAGGGGGAAAAAGTCTAATCAGCTGTTCGAGCCTTAATTACATTCCTCTTGGTTGAAATCCCCAAATTACCTAATTGTCACGCAGTTCACATTTGAGCAGTTGATTTTTTTCCCCTCCTGATCTAGTATTCTAATCGCTTTTTGCATGTCTGTATTAGCAGTGGTTGAATTCCACCCCAAGGCTGCAAAGCAGGGCTCATGAACAGCTCTGCTGTTAGAAGCATATTCTGTGGTGGGACTCAGGTCCTTAGAATTAATTCATAGGCAAACTGGAAATAAAACTGTCATGCATGAAGGCAAAGTACAGGGCCACCTCTGGCTGTTCTCTCCCTTCCTGCCGTACTTCACAGACAAAGAAAGCTTTGTTTCTTCCCAAAGGGGAAAAGCTGCTTGCGTTGGGAGCCAGAACCCAGTGTCCCAGCTCTCAGGCTGTCACTCTGACCATCGTGGGGTGCTAATTCCTTTCTTCTCAGTTGAATATTCCCTCAACAAAGCAGACTGCTCACATTTGTCGTGATTTTTTCCCAAAAGCAAATATACTGTCCACCTCGGGAGGATCAGGCAATGGGAATGGTCACAGGCTCTGAAGTCTGATGCCCAGAGCTTGGATTCCAGGTCCTCACACTTGCTACTTGATCTTGAGCAAGTCACTGAGGTTCTGTTTCCCCATCTGTACAATGGGGTCATAATGGTCCTTTTCCTTACAGGATGGAGAGGATGACATAGAAAACACCCGTAAGGGTAATTGCAACACCTCAGTAATGGCAATGACTACACTTCCTAACGATTCAATAATTATTATTACAGCCCGTGGAGGACTGACTGCTAACAGAAGTTACACAATGAAGGATTCCCAGGAGCATGTTCAAAGAATTAATTAGTGATTATGAAAGAGCTCCTTTTTTTATTTTCTGCTGATTTTTCAAGTCTCTGATGTTATATCATTTCAATGTGGAATCAAAGAGGAGAAAGAAAACACTATTAACTGCTTAGCTAATTAGCAGAACACATCACTTTTAAGAGCACACAAAGAATTAAAAGTAAACCAAAGAAATAGGACTTCTGTATCTATCCCTGGGGACCCAGGTACAGAGGAACTCCGGAGGACTAGAGATTACGCAGAACTCCTGAGGAACATGGCAGCTCACTGCTCCAAAGGCTTTCACTTTTAAATTTAAATTTTACATTCAAACAAGCATCGAGCTGTTCTTTTGTTGGCTGAACCTCAGGAGAATGGATGCAGATATGTGGGTTGTTCATGGAAACCATGAAGATCAGAACTTACATCTCCATGAATGACTAGATCAGTGCTGGATTCTAAGATAGTTGATGCCATTACCCTTAACGATATTAGATTATTCTGAGAGCAGTTATTATGGGAAGAAAAAAAAAATCAACTGCTCCAGTGTGAGCTGTGTAACAATTAGGCAATTCTGAAATTTCAACTGAGAGGAATTTAATTAAGGCTCTAATCGCTGATTAAACTCATTTAGAGCTGTTGGCCATTGCCACCGGTTATGTAAGGAACTCAGGAAGAAACATTTCCAACTTTTTCTTAGGCGGCATTTAATCCTGTCCAGAGCCAAGGATGTGATCCTCCTGGTGCTTATTGAAATAGGGCCCTTTGGCCACCAGAGCACAGTGACCTAGGATGCTGGCTGACAAATCAGGATCCCAGGTTGCATCCAGATGTGTTGATTCTGCATCTGCAGCCTTCCTCAGCAGCCCAGGAGGCGTTCTTACTCATACTAAAGGTTTCATGATCTCACCATCCTCAATAGTTGCACTTCAGACAGCACATTCCAAAGAAGCTGATGAGCTGGGCAGGCTGGGGCACACTTGTAATCCCAGCATTCAGGAGGCTGAGACTGGAGGATCCAGGTTCGTGGCCAGCCTCGGCTACCTAGTGAGGCCCTCCATAACTTAGTGAGACTCGGTTTCAAAATAAAGAATAAAAA
Organism: Graphiurus murinus; assembly: GCA_004027655.1. Classification (NCBI taxonomy): domain Eukaryota; kingdom Metazoa; phylum Chordata; class Mammalia; order Rodentia; family Gliridae; genus Graphiurus; species Graphiurus murinus. The sequence goes on along the minus strand of PVLC010044960.1, from coordinate 7,391 downwards.
ATAGGGCTGGGGGTATAGCTCAGAGGTAGAATGCCCCTGAGTTCCATCCCCAGTACCGCAAAAAAGAAAAAAAAAAAAAAGAAGATGATGCTTTCCTTCAATATCTGAAAAGTAGTTCTCAGTTCCGCTCTGCCGGTGACCGGTGACCCCACCACAGCACTGAAGACAAAAAGAGGTTTGAGCCACACTTGCTTCTCAGCAGCTTCTTTGTAGAAACTTGTTTGCATATCTCATACAGGAGAGACTGAGTTCCACAGTGACCTTCGGTTTCATAATATTAGCTGCTATAGAAGGACTTTTTTTTTTTAAATTGGGGCATTTTTTAAATAATGTGCTTTTAATGATGCATTAGAGTCTCACATAATAAGGTAAATCATGTTGACGGTGCACTGTAATCATACATCGTGAAGTGCAGAGCAATACGGACACACATGCACACAGCACTTGCTAAGCTTCCCTAAGCTCCCGCCCCCCTCTCTCCTCTTCCCCTGCGCACGGTATTGCAATCGGCATTGATAATTTTGTGCGTGTACACCAGGACTTTAAGTCAGATACTGGTTTCAAAACATCACTGAATTCAACTGCAAGGGGTAAGGCACACGTTGACTTAATATCAAGCCAGGAAGGTGGCTCAGACATGTTTATTGTAGTTCCCAGAGCAATCAAGTTCAGGTCTGCTTTGGGTTTCGAGGGGCTACTCCAGGCACAGAATTCGTTGTGTGTAAACCTGCTGTTGGCTCAGTGCATCACATTTTCGTGGAGAGACTTGGAAGCAACGCTAATCAGTAGTGCTACTTTTGCTAAATATGGACGTGAAATCATTTCACGTTTCCTTCACAGACGTTTATCTCGCATCCTCTGCAAGACTGTGTTTCAGGTGGAGAGCAATTGGCCTCCCGTTTGCTTTGTTTTTCTTCCTTAACTTCATCTTCCTGAAGAGTTAATTACTCATATTTTCTCCAGCAAGGAAGTAAATCACTGCTTATTATCTGGAGTGAAATGTTCTCTGATGTTTTGCACCCGTGAAGTGTTTGTTTTAAAACCTTTTCCCCCTTTGGTGATGAAATCACCCGGTGAGCTAACTGGGCCGCTCAGGCCAGAGCACCAGCGGCACACACTCTGCCATCGTTGTCGGTTTTAATAAATTTCCTCCCCAATTTTTAATTATGCAATCCCTGTTGTCTTGTCTCCAAGGAGAGAAGCTGGGTAAACAGGCAACTTTCCTCTTTTAACTTTGAATTGTAAGTAAAAATGGATGGTATGGGGCGGTCAGGATGGAGTTCAATTCAGCAAATATTTATTGAGCTGGCTGGGGGTGGGAGGTGAGCACTATACTACATCCGATGTGAATCACCTGGTCCTAGAAGCCAGGAGAGTGTGCAGAGCTAGTTCAGGGTAGATGGGGCCCTCGTTCTCCACCCCTGTACAATTGGCTAGCCTCTGTGTGCTATTAGTCCAGCCGCATTGATGTCTCATGAATTCATGACAGTTTGACACTGTGGGTCTCTATCATCCACATCCATGCCCCTGCCTCTGAACCCATGGTGCGTTCAAAATCTTCTAGCCACAGCCCCTTTCTCTGCACTGAATTAGTAGGCAGTGTCCCAGTGGACGTCTCCTAACCAGGGAGTGACTTTCCTGATGAAAAATCTCCAGTATGTTTCCGCTGCACGCATACTTCAGTTACCCACTGGCTAAAGATGAGGCTGAAGAGGGCGCACAGCGACTCTCCTGGTCGGCTTCCCATTTGGAGTCACTGCCTGGAGGAAGCATCTTTGGATCCTCTTGCAGACTAGGGAACTCTCTCCTTCCATGGCACCCTGGGCTTCTTCTCCAGTGTATAGCACCTACCTCATTTTATTGCTGCCAACTTTCAATTTCTACACTCCAACCCGACAGGAAGCTCTGAAGACAGGGACAGTCCTCTTTGAGATCAGTCCACCGCTGCAGCCCCCGGGGCCTCCTGTGGCACCGGGCACCATGTGAGTCACTGAATACACGCACATTGAGTTCGTGAATGAAGAACTGAGGGAAAGAGAGAATGTTCTAGAGGCTCAGAAGATAACAACAAGGACTTCTAGCTGGAGTACTGGCCTCCAGGGGAGGATTGGCATTTCAGCTAAACCCAAAAAGAATGGGTAGGATTTCAGTAGGTGGAGATGAGGGAGAGGAATTCCAGGTGCAAGAAGTTGTGCAGGCACTGGCAGGACGGTGGGTGTCTTTCAGGATAGGTTGGAAGAAAAGTACAGGCGTCATTATAGCTTAGGATTGTGCCTCTGTGTGTGTGTGTGTGTGTGTGTGTGTGTGTATGTGTGTGTGTGTGTGTGTGTGTGTGTGTGTGTGTAGGGGTACGATTTTATGTGTGTTCAGTGTGTGTGTGTATGTATTGTGAGTCTGGGTAAGTATAGGTGTACTTATGTGTAGGCGTGTGTTTATAGGTTTACGTGTAGATGCTTAAGTTCGTGTAGGTGGGCGCGTGTTCAATGGGGTGTCTGTGTAGGTATAAGTATGTAGGTGTGAAGGTATACATGAATGTGTTTTTGTGTGGGAGAATGTATAGAGTGTGTGTGAGCAAACAAGAGAGGGTGAAAAAGGGGTGGATAATTGAAAGAAGGGGGGACTGGGAGATTGATTGGCCCCGTAAGGTAGAGGGGGCTTTAATGTAAGGGGACTTGGTCCTATAGGCAGCAGGAGTCACTGAAGGATTTGAGCAGGGTAGATCCATGATTTTGACATTCAGACATGATTTTAGGGGATGGCTTTGGAGATCAGAAGACCAGTTATGAGGTTATTTTTAATTGTCTCTTGTAAGCATTTCATAAATAGATCAAATAAGATCAAACACTAACATCCCTTTGAAAGAAGAACCACACACATCTATTAACCTGATTTCTTCCAGTCTTTTGCTGCCTTCGTGACACCTCTTGGAATTTATCCAGACACGAAGGTGTAGATTTTAACGTGAGGCATACGGTTTCTAGAGATGAAATTATCTCTGCCCTGAGAAAATACTGGCAGAACACTTCAATAAGCAATCACTGCCCTTTGACAAAACACTGTCTAGGAGCCGAAGAGCTTCCTTTTGCACCACATTTAAATTTTTATTAATAAGAACGGATTTAAAAATCACGACAAAGTTAATTTCGCCTTTTTCTATTTCTTTTAGCAAAATCACCTTTCTCTATCAGAGGCCAATTATTTTTCTTTGTCCTCCAAACTTCAGTGTATTTGCTAAAAATGCTCAAAGGTTTATCACCCGAATTCAGTTTATTTTGAAGGTAAAGTTTTTTTTTCTTTCTCTCCTGCATATAACCTCTTTGGGTGAGTTGGGAACTGTTTTAAACTACAAAAGATAATTCATGGTAGAAATAATAAGACAGTGTGTCCATAACTTTTTTTTTTTTTGCGATACTGGGGATTGAACTCAAGGGCATTCTACCTCCAAGCTACGCCCCCAGCCCTATTTTTTTTTATTCTTTATTGTGAAACAGGGTCTCACTAAGTTGCAGAGTGCCTCACTAGGTAGCTGAGGCTGGCCGCGAACCCGGATCCTCTGGTCTCAGCCTCCTGAATGCTGGGATTACAAGCGTGCGACACCATGCCCGGTTCATAACTTTCTCTTGTATATGGGAGTTTTTAATAATTAAAATAGTGCTAAGAATATGGCCTGGGACATTAAAAGTGCACAGCAAATGTCACCTCTCTCTCTCTCTCTCTCTCTCTCTCTCTCTCTCTCTCATTCCTCTTTCTCTCTCTCTCTCTCTCTCTCTCTTTCTCACTCTCATCCTTACTTCTGAGCTCAGTATTGATTCTCTGTCCTATGTGCTGTCTTGACCACTGTATTCTGGTAGGCCCATCTACATTCCAGGAAGGCCTCTGATTGGTTCATCTTTGGTCTCACATACACTGCTGGGCTAATGGCTGTGGCCAGGGAGACTCCATGCACTGACTAAGTCAAGGACGGGTAGCCTGTTCTTGAAACTGGAGACAGATGTCATCCAAGGGAAAATTAAAAACACTGAGAAATGGATGATGGACAGGTGAAGCAGTGAGTACTTTTATGGAGTTAAGACACCAGGAATGGATTGGGATTGTGGGTTTGGGAAGTGATTGCCCTGGGGAGCTAGTGAGCCTTTGATACCTCTCTTTCTCCCTGAGTCTGCCTTGGTTGGAACTTTTGTCGGGATATCGGGTGCACGATGAGTTGATGACATCCCTGAAGATTCTGCTAGTTGAATGGTCTGTGCCTTAAATCATGCTATCTTGGGCTTTTGGGAGCCATGTCTGCAAGGAAGGAAGGGCTTTGGAGATGCAGCCATGGGACCGTGGCTCAACTGATAGAAGGTCAGTGTATGTAGTGGGAAAGCGCCTTTGGATTCAGACGACTCCAAGGTCTAGCTCTCATTCCTCTGATCCACTGCCTACTTGCTGTGTGAGTCAGAGCAAGTCACCTAACCTTGCTGTGCTTCAGCTCCCCCAACTGGGAGGTTGGTATTATAATCTTTACCATGTAGTGTTTGGGGGGACTGGACCAAGTGGTGAGTGGATCAGCGCCTGTCCTGACTCCACAGAGGTGTTCAAAAGTGACCTGGTTGTCATTACAGTAGCAAAATGCTATGGTAGCGACAAGTGCCATGTTCTAGAATACTAGGGAAGGCAAGTGTGGCGTTGCAGGCAAGACGATATCTGACTTCTTCCTTCAATGCTAAAAAACACAATAGCAACAGTCACCACGCATGTTAGGGCTTGTGCTCCATGCATGCTGAGTTTTTTTTTTTTTTTTTTTTGGCTCATTCACACTTCCCTGTGGTCCTCAAAGGTGCATCCTTCCTGTGGTCCTCAAAATTGTGTACAGTGAAGTCTGTGTTTTACAAACGGAGAAAGTGAAACTCAGAGAGGTCCAGTGACTTTCCCAGGGCTGCTCAGCCAGTAGGCGAAGCCATTGTGAATCCCTAGTTCCTTTTCTTTTTTTTTTTTTTGCAGCACTGGGGGTTGAACTCAGGGGCATTCTACCTCCAAGCTATACCCCCAACCCTATTTTTTATTCTTTATTTTGAAACCGAGTCTCACTAAGTTGCGGAGTGCCTCACTAGGTAGCTGAGGCTGGCCTCGGATCCTCCGGTCTCAGCCTCCCGAATGCTGGGTTACAAGCGTGCGCCACCATGCCCGGCTTGTGAATCCCTAGTTCTTCTAACTGACCTCCAAAGCCATCCTCTTATCCATGGAAGCACCCAGCCTCCCTGGAAGGTTGTGTTTGGGTTTTCAAAGAAAAAGGGGTTGGTGCAGCATATTCCAAAAGGAAAACCTGGTGAATCTTTTCAGCCATTGGTGCATTTGTTCTTGTGGGTTTGCTCTCTGGCCTGCAGCTGACTAGGCCCCAAGAAGGCCAGAGTCCTTCCGTTTTATCCATTCTTGTTCCCAGGCTGGTGCCAGCACCCATAATAGGTGTTCAATAAATCTATGTTGAATGAGCAAACAGTGGACTCAACATTTTTTTTTTTTTGAACCCAGGGGCATTCCACCCCCAGACCTTTATTATTTTTTCTTAATTACCTTGTTTTTTGAAACAGGGTCTCCTTTGGTGGCTGAGAGTCTTGCCAAATTGCTGAAGCTGCCCTGGAACCTGCGATCCTCCTGTCTCAGCCTCCCAAGTACTGGGATTGCAGGTGTGCACCACCATGCCCCACTAGCATGCTCGTTTGACCAAAGTCCTCTACCGACCTTCCTATCTTAAAAAGTGCGGTATCACTGAAGGCAGACAATTTTGCAATTAGCTACATCGGACATTTTCTTCACAGCCAGCAGAAATTTTCCAGCCCAGACAATGAGGTAATGCCAGGGAGTGAGGACCCCGTTCCCTTCTTTCCTCCATCACCTTCCGGTGCCAGTGTCTGGATTCTCTTTAAGGATCCGAGATTCATTTCTGGTGACGCGTACGCTGCAGGAGGAGAGGTGAGGGGGTCGCGTCTGCACAGACAGGCCTGCACTTGGCACTTAGCTTTTCAGAGGAGATGTTTTCCTTGAGGTCGGTATTACAAATAAAACACTGACCTGTGGTGTCAGGCAGTCGCGCGTGGGAGGAGGAGAAGGAAAGAGCGCGGTACGTGGAGGCATCTTCCCCCCGGCCTGTGTGTGAATAGTGCCAATAAGCTGTCAAATAGAATTAAGGTTCAAAACATACAGCCTTCAATTTGATTTCACCGCGACGCCGGCTGCTGCTCTGGGGGAATACAATCGATTCTATTTTGACAGCTCTTGATGCCCGCTAAGCAGGAACGGTCTCCACTCTGTGCAGATTAATAAAAGTTCAACTTAATTTGCAACTTAAATGGAGCCATATCCGGGATTGAAATGATGCCTCGAATTCCATTACCTCCTCCGTCCCCCTTGTGTGGTTTCTTCCCCCGAGTTCTTTTTCTCTGTCTTTCTCTTTAACTACATCACCCTCTCTCCTTTCCTCTTCTTTCTCCCCTGCGCTTGTTTTTATTTTTCTGTTTTTCATTTTCTCTCCTCTGTGCTTAAAGATAAAATATGGAGTGTCTACCGTGTGCCTGGTGCTGTGCTCTTGCTCTTTGTGTCTTATTCGATTCCCATGACATCTGTAGGAAACAAAAGCAAACAGAAGCATTAGGATCACAAAGCTTGCTTAAAACTGGGCATGGTGGTGCATGCCTGTAATCCCAGTATTTGGGAGGCTGAGGCAGGAGGATCACAGATTTGAGGACAGCCTCAGCAATGTATCAAGACTTTCAGCAATCTAGGGAGACCTTGTTTCCAAACAAAAGTTTTTAAAGGGCCAGGTGTAGCTCAGAGGTAGAATGCCAGTGGGTTCAACTCCTAGTACTACACACACACACACACACACACACACCACACACACACACACACACACACACACACACACACACAAACTTGCTTAGAGTTGTAAAGCTTGTCAGTGGCAGAGATGGGCATTCAAAGCTACACTTCTGGGTTTCTAAAAGCTCTTATCGTTTCCATGACATCATGGAAGCTCTGGCAGAGCATTAGGTCTGGAGCTCTGAGCATTAGGAGCACCTGGGGGGAGGGTGCCTAACAGCACTTAGGCAGCACCCTCAGAAGTGCACATTTAGTCTAGGGGAGGGTTCCGGGATGTGGAGCTACACAGTATTCTGTTTTCTCTTTTTCTTCATTATTTTTAGCACACAGGTGGATGCACGTGTTGAGATACATAACTGGAAAGCCCTTAAGTCTGACGGTGTCTCCTCCCGGGCCTCCGACGGCACGCCCGTCTGGAAGTCCCGGTGCAGGAAGCACAGGTGTGCCCTTGTGTTTCCGATGCAGGTCGGCAAGTGGGAGAACCAGACCCTGAGCCTGAGGCACGCCGTGTGGCCCCGGTACAAGTCCTTTTC
>PVLC010044959.1:0-11967 GCA_004027655.1 Graphiurus murinus | reverse complement strand
ATGATAAATGAAGCAATCCTAAGAATAAGATTGCTCCTTTAATTGAGTGGAATTTTTGATATTTAGTACTCATACTCCAGAAGCTCTTATAATAAATGTCAGGTACAAAAGGCAGGAGAAGAGCTGGGCACATGGCTCAGTGTTAGAGTGCTTGTCTAGTCCAGCTCGCTTTATGTCCTGGGCTAGAACCCTAACACTGCAAGAATAAAGCAAAACAAAACAAAAAGCAAACAACAACAACAAAACCCAAAAAGGAGTAGAATTCTAATTAAATACTATATATATATATACACACACACACACACACATATATATATTTAAGTAAAATTGATGCATATTTAACTAATGTCAGACTGTAAGATTTTTTTAAAATCACAAGACAACAGAAAAATTATAGAGAAAATATTGGTAGATTTACCAATTCTACATAAAATCCTATATATTAAAAATATCAAATTAGAAAAAAATCAAAGAGCTGGAAAAATATCTCCAACAAATCTGATGAAAGGTTTTAAGCGTATAAAAAGCTTAAAATTTTTTTAATTACAAAAATCTACTTGTATAAATTAGCAGGTTGATACAAATAAGTCCACTAATGCCTATAAAATGGCAAAGATAAGGTAAAAATTCATAGAAATACAAATTATCAGTAAATATATAAAAATGTTCAATATCATCAGCTATCAAATACAAATTAAAGTAAAAATATGCTACCACTACTGTATGTGAACTTAGGAATGCTAGTTAAAAATCTGATAGTTTCTTAATCCATAAAATGAGAAAAATAATAGTTTCTCTTTAAGATAGTTTCGAGAGTAGGTTAGTATGGTGCATGATACATAAGTGCTTAGTGTTAGCAGCTATCATTGTAATTTTGGTTTTGTCTATTAAAAGGACATATAAAAATAATAATTCTGATTATAGTTTGTACTCTCATATGCTGCTTAAATGATCATAAATTGGTCCAAATTTTCTAGAAATTGTTTTGGAAAGATTATCAGGAAACTTAAAAAAAATAATCCTTTGACTCAGGAACTTCACTTTCAGTAAGCTATTCTAAGGAAACACCAGCTAGGCAGATAAAGACTTACACACAAAAATATCTTCGATTCTTATTTATAACATAAATAATCAACAAAATAGGAATGACTAAGTGAATTGAGAGTTACAGTAAATTCACATGTATAAGGTATACTATGAAGCTACTAAAATCCATGTTTTTAAGGAATAAAAACACTCCATGAAGTACAAAAATTAGAATCTCAATTTTGCTTATTTATTAACATGTATATACAAAGAAAAATAAGATGAAAAGGCAGTAATAAAATAATACTTACCTATAGAATCTTAGATTTATTCTTTACTTTTCTAACACTCCAGTACTTCTTTTGTAATCAGTAAATGAAGAAACTTTAAATACTGAGGAATATGGGGATAATAATTTGGTCAAAAATTATCAACTCTGATGTGTCCCTCAATCTCCAAAAATGTTTTCCAACAACTTACACAAATATATAAAGGCGCATACACTGAGACTGAAGCAGTTGGTAAGCTTGAGGCTGTCCCATCCCATAGAGTAGGTCTGTAAAATTCAGCCAGTATACAAAACATTGAGTGGTAACTGTGTATACTCAGGTACACAGACTTTATCTTTTATGATGTTCAATGACACACACACACACACACACAAAGTCCACTCATATTCTTTTACTATTATTAATCCAAAAAGTAAAAATGAATATTGATTCTCAGGATAAGAATCTTAAAGTGTTATTTAACTTCTAATGGTATAAACTATTGGTCTATATAGAAATCACGTTATTTAAATATTCATTTCTTTTCCCTGAAATTACAAAGTGAGGCAAAATGACGTGTGTGCGTGTGCGTGTGCGTGTGTGCGCGTGTGTGTGTGTGTGCGTGCACGAAGAGACACATCTGTGTGGTTGGGTGGGATTGTTCTTATGCTATATTCTTACCTAATATCTTTTAGAAAACATACATAACTACTTGGATTACTGTTAATTGACCAAGAATTGCTATGTGTGCAGGTCGTGGTGTTTCTTCGCTTCTGTCTTGAGGTATGTTCTATCATTATCCTCATTTTACAATGAGGAAACCGAGTCAGAAATGGTAGAGCTGGCCACTTAGTTTTGGATCAAATTTCTTAAGTAGCATCAGTATATTCTCACTTATTATCAACCATTATAAGTAAAAAGGCAATAAAGGATTTTGTATACATTAGCAGATGAATATAAGTAAGTCCATGAATGCCCTATAAGATTAAGATTAAAGATAAGATTAAAATTCACAGGAATACAAATTATCAGTAAGTATATAAAAATGTTCAATATCATCAGTTATCAAATACAAGTATCGAAATCACTTAGGACTTTCTAGGTTGAATAAGCACTTAAAAATAACCATTAAGCTCATTTTATGTGTGTGTGTGTGTGTGTGTGTATCTCTCTCTCTCTCTCTGTATGTATGCATGTATGCATGTATGTATGTATGTATGTTATGTATGTATGTATGTATGTATGTAGTGTTACTGGGGATCAAACCCAGGGCCTCATGCATGACAAGTAAGTGTTCTACCACTGGGTTACATCCTAAAATAACTACTGCAAATGATAGACTCTGAAGTGATTTTTAGAATTCAGAAAAATAAACAAGAAGAAAAAATAAAATTTCTTTCAAGTGTATATATAGAAAATGATGTATCTGGGGTGGGGACGGTTGCAAAAGAGTGTAGTTCTGGAGAAAGATTTTGGAAGTAGCTGCTAAGAAGACCAGATTTTAGCCCCAATCCTACCACTTAATCTAATTTATAGTTTAACTTCAGGAAAATCACTTCTAATTTTCTAGGTATGATCATATAGGAGAGAATCAATGAAAACACAGAAAAGAAACTATTGACTGAAACCAATAATGCCACAGACAGGGCTGTTCTGGCTGGCCGTGTGGGTGGAGGGCACCCGGGCACCCGGGCACCCGGGCAGGCAGCGCCGTCGGCAGGTAGATGCGGTAGACAGCTGATGTGACCCACCCGGCTGTTACCACGGCGCAGACACACAACACAGCTCATCTTCCCTTTCCTTTATCATAAGTAACTCCCAAAGTGAAGCACTCACTCACAGTTCTTCACAATGAACTGTATCCCTGAAACTGATTATGTTGTAATTTGGTATCAAATTATTTCAGAAGTCAAACAGAGGAGAGAACGCTGCCTCACTTAAAAGTAGGTTGTTAAGTATATCTGGTTCACGCTGGAATTAAGTTTCCATGCAAACTACCGGCTGTGATTTTACTTCCTCAAACCAATTTCAAGTTATTGGAAATTGGATACATTTGCATTAAGTATGGATATTCTAAGTAATATATTTAGATATATGATAAATTAGTATAGCCATTATGGAAAACAGCATGGTGGTTCCTCAAAAAAATTAAAAATAGAACTACCATATGATCCAGCAATCCACTGCTGGGTATATATTTAAGGAAATAAAATTGGTATGTAGAAAAGACAGCTACACTCCCATCTTCATTATGGCACTAGTCACAATAGCCAAGGAGTGGAAACCAGCTAAGTGTCTATCAACTGATGAATGGCCAGAGAAAATGGTGCCTATTTACAATGGAATACTATACAGCTATAAAAAGAACGCAATTCTGTCATTTGAGACAACACGGAAGAACTAGAGGATCATTATGTGAAGTGAAATGAGCCAGGCACAGAAAGACAAGTTCCACAGGATTTCACTCGTAGGTGGAATCTGAAAGAGTTGATCTCACAGAAGTGAGAGGAGACTGGTGGTTACCAGAGGCTGGGGCAGTAGTGCGGAGGTTGGGATAGGAAAGATTGACTGATGGGTACTAAGACATTTAGTAGACTGGGGTACTACTGAACAGTATGGTGACTATTGATAACAACCATGCCCTGTACATTTCAAAAGGCTAGAAGAAAGGATTTTGAAAATTTTTACCACAAAGAAACAATCAGCATTTGAGGAGATGACTGTCCAACCTGACCTAAACATTACACAGTGGATGCATGTATTGACATTACAGTCATTGATTTGTGCAACTTTCATGTTTTTGCATTATCAGTTAAAAATGAAAAATCAATGATCTTTAAAAAAAAAATAAACACTAGATTCAGAATGACATACTGCAAAGATAAAATTCCTCTTAATTATAAGCTAGCTGCACACTGGCATTTTAATTTACAAAGAGTATTCCTGCTCAGCCTTTCTGCATGGAAATTCAGGTTGCAGCCCACATCTTCCCTCCTATTGGGAGTGCAGCTCAAGGTCTGGGCAGCAAAATGTCCCTACGACAGCAGCACAAGGTACCCTCGTAGGTACTCAGAGCGGAGCTCAGGAAGCAAGCACCTCCCAACATCCAGAGGTTTCTACAAGGAGCCGCTCCTTCCAGCCGCTGCAAGTATGCGGGAGCCAGAGCAGGGTGGCCATGTTATTACCATGCAGTCTGCAAATCTATTCCACTCTGAGTTTTGAACTTTAAAAAGAGAGTTTTTAACGTTAAGAAGCAGATTTATATATTGTAATATATACCATGAAACTCTGTCTCCCTGATCATGTTACTCATGAAGTAAAATGGAGTTGGTGCATTCAGACCAAAAACCGGGCGAATTCTTATAGCCGCAGGTAACAGAGTAGAACTTGGCATGTGAGGCTTCTGTGAGGAGTGGGAAAGCTTGGGCGCCCCTCTGGGGTGGGGCCCTTTGCCATTTCTTGTTCCTTTGCTTGTCTACTCCCATAGTGGTTAAGTGAACATTCCAGGTCACAAGTCCTTTATTCTATTTTCTAGATATATTTAAATTAAGCATTTTAAAATTGTACCATTAGTTTTAGAAAGCATATTGGTTATATCTTTATTAGGTAAAAAATTGCTTATGCTATATCTGAACCTGCATTACAGTACATTTTTAACCAGGTATTACAGTCTTAAGATCTTAGTTAAAGCAATAGACACAAGTACCAGATTGGACATGGCGGGGGATACACACACACACACACACACACACACACACACACACACACGTAAAATAATGTTGTCGAGTGCCCAGCCCAATCCAATTTAAAATCCAAAACCTCGATGAATGGAGCAGCCACTTCTTTTTGAGGATATATTAAAGATTTCATGATTTTGCGGTTTTCTCGTGTATTGGATACATTTATGAAAATTTATTTATTACTCTTAGTAACAATTTTAGGTTATTCTCAAAAATCCTGTTTTCCTTTGAATACTTTTAGATCAATCTCAGCACTGCTCCCTTCCTTCTCCATCCCGTTGCCTTGACCTAGCAATTCTGGTCATTTTCTGGCTTTTATCTATGGATTTGTTATTTTCAGTCCTTTACTAGAAGGTGGTGCTTTCCATTTCATTGGGGTTTTGAATTCTTCCAATCACCTCCTCCTCTTTTTCTAAATCTCCTTTATTTTTGGCCTGTCGCTTAAAATAACCCCACCTCTCATGTAGACAAAATAAATAAAACCAAGAACCCTTGGTTTTATCTTTTCAATTGTTAAGACTCCACAAATATTCATGCAAAAGGATCTATTGTTTTAGCCGGCAGTATAACAATCCTGTTCTGGCTAGGGGCTTAGCTCAGTGGCAGAGTACATGCTCAGTAAGATGAGACCTTGTGTTCCATCCCCAGCACAGAACAACAAAAGCAAAACAAAACAAAAAGACTCAACTCACACAGAAGTGAAAATGATCATCACCATTTCGGAAAGCTTCTGGTGACATTAATAAAATACATTCTTGTTGTCCCACTGAGCATCCCCGTGATTCACAATAACTAATGATAATAAAGAATGGAAAAACAACAACCACCACCACAGAATTCTATCTTTAAATACAAGGGGGAAAAAGAGGGAATATAATTTAGAAGAAATCATGACTCCTATGAGCAAAAAATAGTAAATTCTCCTTCTAGGTAAAAAGATACACTATGTGGTTCTTATTTTTATTTTTTCATTTGTTTATATTAGTATTATTCATATATATTATGCATTAGCATGCTAAAATAAAAGTGAGTAATGAAAAGGATAAGTTTCACTGTTACTTGGTTATACAAATCAAACGCTACTTTCTGAATATCAAACAAATTTCTCAGAAACAGAGGACTCTGAGAAACTGCTATTAACATAAATAAAGATTTTTCCTTACAAGCTGTAAGATGAGCATTCAATTAAAACACATACATAAATGCGCATGCACGGGTACGTGCGCACACACACACACACACACACACACACACACACTCTTTTTTTAGACTGCTAAAATATCGAGTCTTTAATTCTCCATTAAAGAAACAAAACCCTGATTATAAGCTTTCAAATCATTTGAAGACGTTGAAGCCTGCCTGATGTTCAGCCTAGTTCAAAGCCAGTAAAGAAATCATTTCTTCCTCTTCCAACTCAAAGTATGTTTAGGAGATGAACATCTGATAGAAGTGGTAATGCCAATCTAACCAATTTTAAAATATAAAATGCTTCTAGCAATATTTGGATACATATAATTTGACAAAGAAATTTTATAAACCTAGGCTTTGAAAAGCAGAAAACACAAGGTCCAACACAAAAGCTTAATATGTAATTGAAAGAAAATAATATTTTGTAGAAAAAAAATCCTGTCCTTCCAAAAAGAGACAAAAATGACTAACTTTTATTTCCCAAGAGAATTATGCCACTTTTATACAACAAAATTACGGCTGCCACAAATTGCTTTCAACAATTCCACTGCTTCTTCATTCGACCACTTGAAAATCAAAATTCTTTCAGATTATAAATATAACTCTTTATAACTCTGTTATTACGTACTGTGAACGGGGAGAGGGGGCCAATCTTGTGGCCAAAGCGCCGGACGGCCTCTCTGATGTGGCAGGGCTGGATGGCATCGCTGTCAGCCTCCACACCACAGGCTGCAGTGCTCTGCGACAGAAAAACACAGAAATTGTTACTAAATCAAAAACACACAACAGAACTACAGTGTAGAAAGTATGAAAATAAACCTTTATAAAATGGATCATTTTTTCCCCCTTAGGATGCACATCACTGCTGCCATAGAATACATCTTAAAAAAAAAAAGTTCCATTAACAAATACAAGATGACTTTCACATGACCCCTTCCTAGAGACCTACCAAATGCAATTTTTATGCCTCCAATATTTCACCTAAGCCTGCACGTCAAGGGACGGAGAGTACAGCCACTTGCTGGGAGACGAAAAGTGTCAGGGGGGCTTGCTGTAAGAACCGCAGGGCGCTCTCTTTAAGAAATACGCTTGAACATTTATTATTACAAATGTTTCTTGGGAGATTCTTGGGCATATTTTTTAAAATAACTTGAGAGTCATCAATTTAAAATGAAAAATTGCTATGTGTTTACTTATCACACTGGAGACTCTCGTAAAAAGCCATTTCAACTTGGTTCTTCAAATTTTCTAGCTGTCCTCAGGATAAAACAAAGACTTTCTATTTTAATCTGTCTCGTTTGTGAATGGCAGGTCTGACGGCACAAAAAGACACAGAAAAGAGAAAGATTACATGCAATGCGAATGAGTACTAACTCAGGAAAGGATAGGCGTGTGTGTACATGCATATAACATGATTTTTCCAAAAAATTAAAATGCTCAACAAGGGCATCTAGCTTCATGGTTTAGTGGTGAGTTTTGGCTTCTCAGCTACCTTGGCTCCAGGTCCCGGCCCTTGCAGTGACCAGCTCTGCCTCTACCATAGTTATCGCTACGCCTCAGTCTCCTCATCTAGAAACTGGAGTGACAAGGATCCTTTCACATGACCCCTTCCTAGAGACCTACCAAATGCAATTTTTATGCCTCCAATATTTCACCTAAGCCTGCACGTCAAGGGAGGGAGAGTACAGCCACTTGCTCGGAGACGAAAAGTGTCAGGGGGGCTTTCTAGGATTGCTGTGAAAATTGTATGAGTTGAAATATATAAGCCACTTTGAGCAGTGCCTGATGCATGCTAGCTCTTCATAGCAGCAGATTATTATTTAAACTAAACACTAGAAGCGAAGCCTCCATGTTCTTGAAAGGCTACGCTCATTTTCTTGGAAGTGAGGCAGGTACCAGATGCCAGGTCATCAATTGTAAGAACGGAGAGAAAGAAATGCCCAGCTTGCATATTACTGTAACTGTGGTACAGAACTCGTGGGTAGTCACCTGAGTAATACTATTTCTGATCATTACTATCACTTTTTTCCTAATTATAACAATTTTCACTCTCATAATTTTTCACAGGGAATATGATTTTATGGGTAATAACCTCTATGGATTATAACTTGGCCAAATCTTACCAGAATGCAAAAGCACGACCTCCATGATCCTGCAGTTTCACCTTTAAGAATCTATCCTGACAATAGATTTCACAGGTGGAAGATAACACATATACCATGATATTTACTCCGGTACTATTGAGATCGAAGAACTAAATGTTCACCAGTGAGGTGATACATCCATTCAAAGAGACAGAACCAGAGCAAGCAGTTCTATAATTACTTCTATGGAGCTCTTTCTTAGATATATTATGTGAAAAAAAATGCAAGGTGTCCAATCACATGGCACTATGTGACTACTTGTTTAAAAAAGAACTAAATAGTATATACTCATTTAAACATAGAATATTTCTGTGAGAGTACATTAAAAATCAGTACGAGTGCTTATATCAAGGAGGGTAAGTGGGTGGGTGGACGGAGGGGTTTCAGGGAGACTGGCTTTCATTATGTAGTCTTCTATAACTTTAAAATATACTTTTATACCACGTGCACGCTTTTCCTATTACAAATTAGCAAAATAATCTTAAAATTCCTACAAAACAAGAATATCTGCTGGTTACCCAAGCTGAGACTGAAATAAAGACTTAAAATACAAAACAGATCTTGATTATTTTCATTATTATAACAAGATTTGAAATAAGCCAATAGGAACTACTCTAGGGTATCATTCTCCATTTCATTACAAAAATACCCTAACTAATGTACTTCTGTGCCCATGACAACACAGATTAAGTTATTTTAACCCTCACTTTGGCACTAACATAAAAGTACACGGGGTTTCTTTGAGTGATTTCTCAATTCTCATTCCAGTTTCTTTCAGTTGGAATATATTAGAATAAATCCAATAGTCAGGTACCCATGAGGGTAAAGACTCTTCTGTGAGTCCGTTCTGCTCTACAATAGTAACATGACTAACACAGATTCATTTGCCTGACAGTACAACAGATACTTGAGAAGGAGACTGAGGCATTCTGTGTATTTGCAGCTAAGTGCATATGATATTTTGCTGGATTTGGAATCAAAAGAGTAAGTCTTCTACCAGAATCTCAAGTGGAAAGAAGGAGAGACATCAAGAGGGTCAACCTCCTGTACACGAAGTGGGGTGGAAGTTCTTCCGGTGCATTCCTCTATGGCATCTCCTAAGTCAAGGCATCTCCTTTGGTTTGTGCTGAAAACTGGATTTAGTTTTCTTTTCTCCCTGGCCAACAGAGATATTTTTCTTCTATACTCTCTATTAAGTTTGGTTTTGGCATAGACCATTTTGGTCAAAATCTTTTAGGACCACACGGGATGGCGATGTACTAGGAGTAGGAGATGCTATGGTTTGGCTTTTCGTGTTCCCTTCAGTTCCTATGTTGACATTGTAGCCTCCAAGGACACAGGACACAGGGACTTTGGGCAGCGAGGAAGCTCTGACAGTGCAGCCCTGGTCCCTCCCATCACATGAGGTTCGAGTGAGAGGAGGACTCTGTGAGCCAGGAAACGCACACGCTGAACTCACCAGCACCTGACCTCAGATTTCGCAGCTCATGGCATGTGGAAAATGCATTCCTATTACTTGTAAGCTGACTAGTTTACAGCATTTTTCTATAGCAGCCCGAATGGACTATGACAGTCATAAGTTAGAAACTTCTTTGTTAATTGCTATTTGTGAAATGGCTGGTTGAATCGTGTTACCCTTGACAACAAAGGTGAAGTTGACTCATATACAAATAAAAATATTCAATTTTGTAAAAGCATGTCATTAGATTTTGCCAATGTCATGTTCGTCTGCTAGAATTAAGCAACTGCTAATATTAGCATGAATGACGTTACCATGTGCACTTCTGTGTTTTCTAGGTTTGCCCACTGAGTTCTTTGAGAGGGATTCTTTGAATCTAAAATGTTATATTTCAAGCATTTTTCCTACCTCAATAAATTTATTTTGTTAGTATCTAGTCCCTTGACATGGTGCCTGTAGTCTGTTAAAATTAAAGGTTTATCCCAAGTTTAGAATTTTTTTATTTAGCAATTAAAAGTTTATCCCAAGTTTAGAATTTTTTAATTTAGCAATGATTCTAGCATTTTATAATATTCTTCCAACGAGTTTCAAAAAACTTAACATTAAATTTACATATTTGTTCTTTATTACTTAGAATCTTATACATGCTATAAATACATGCAAGGAGGGTGAGGTTTATTTACCAATTCATCTTTCTTATCCTGATGATGCCTCCATTTCAGAATATTCTTCAAATTTTCAAGAACTATATTGACGTATTTGACAAAATCCCAAGTCCTGCAGTGTGCAGAGTGTTAGCAGGAAAGTCTATGGAGACAGAATGCCTGTTTCTTTCCATGGAGTGACAGTATTCTTCGTGAGTCAGGCCCTCTTTCTCGTGGCTGGATTCCTACTCCATTTTTTAATTATTATCTTTATTTATGTTTCTTTATTCAGAAACCGATGCTGTGCATTGGAAGCTGAAGTACCAAAAGGTGTTCTACACGTTTCCTGAATATTTCCTGACTATTGCCCTTGCTTGTCTTTGCTGATTTATATTGAACAAAATACCTCAGAGGTTTGAACTTTCAATTGTGTTAGAAGGCAGTTATATTGAAACTCTCATTAAAATATTTTATTGGTGCATTGTAACTGCACAACACAGTGACGTTTGAAGTGTTAGGACACACACAGCCCTTGGTGTATCTCCACCCCGCTCCCCTCCTCTCCACATACCTATTAGTGAGACTGGTAGTGGTGCCTTTATACACGTACATAGCATTATTTGAACCATTTCCTTCTCAGTTCTCCTTCTTCTCCTCCCCCCCTCCCTCTCCTAATGCCCTTCTACTGGTTTCTCTCCTCATTTATCTAAAGTCCCCATTCCTGCCTATTTTCTCTCTAGCTTCCACATATGAGAGAAAACCTTTGACTCTTGACTTTCTGCAACTGGCTGATCTCAGCATAATATTTTTTAGTTCCATCCATTTTCAAAATTCCATTCATGTTAAATAACTTTGTTTTCTTATGACTGAGTAAAATTCCATTGTGTATATATAACACATTTTTGTTATCCATTCCTCTGTTGACCAACACCTAGGTTGGTTCCATAATTTGGCTACTGTGATTTGTGCTGCTATAAACATGGATATACCAGCATCTCTATAGTATTCTGACTTTAATTCTTTGGGAAAGATACTGAGGAGTGGTATTGAAACTTTTCTCAACCCTAATCTCTTACAGATGTCTACACCTGTTCTGATTCTTTTCCTCTCAGGTGTAAAGTTCTTGGCAGGGTAAAAATTTTTTTTCTCAACCTTTCTCTTACCAGAGTAATCCAATGTTTAAGAAGGAGCTGAAATCTAGACAATTGTCTTGCCTTCTTTCCTCTACAATAGTTGGCTAGATCTTTTGCTAAACTTAAAATCTGAAGTCTTCAGAGGAATAACACATATATCAGACTACAGCAAATGAATGGTTACTAACAGTCCTGCCACTCACTGACCATGAAGCTTACACACAGTGTGGCCAGGGAAGTGTCTTCTTTCTCCTTGAAGGTGAACACATCCTCCCCCGCCCCACCTCGCCCATCTCCCTTCTGGAGGATTTCTTTTCAGATGAAGTGAGCCGCACTTTGACCAAAGGGTACAGTATATAATGTT
>PVLC010044958.1:0-11973 GCA_004027655.1 Graphiurus murinus | reverse complement strand
CCTAGGTTCAATCCCCAGTAACACACACACACACACACACACACACACACACACACACACTTGATTGCAAATATTCTTGTAATGTAGGGCAAAAATTCTACTTCTTCACTTCTTAACCAAAACATCTAACTGGGCTAGAATGTTTTCTTGGGACCCTGTCATACAAAACTATTTCTTTGCTACAGAAAAAGGTATAGCACCTTAGTGTCATTTTACTGTTAAGAAAAAAAAAAAAAAAAACAAAAAAAACTTGTCTTCAAGCCAAGCGTGGTGTCTCACACCTGTAATCCCAGTACTTGGGAGGCTGAGACAGGAGGATCACAGGTTCACGGACAGCCTCAGCTACTTAGTGATGTCCTCTGCAACGTAGTGAGACCCTGTTTCCAAATAAGAAATAAAATCAGGCTGGGGGGTGTAGCTCGATTGTAGAATGCCTCTGGGTTCAATCCCCAGTACCACAAAACAACAACAATAACAACAACAAAAAAAAATTGTTTTCACCTTCTCATTATTCAAGGACTTATATTTAGATCTCTCCCTTATTTACTCTTAAAACTCATCCTGTTGCTTCTTTCCTTGATCCCTTACACATTATCCTCTACATCACAACCAAAGTGACAGTCCCCCCACTTTCTGTGGTACTGGGAATTGAACCCAAAGGCACTCTACCACTGAGCTACATACCCAGCCCTTTTCTATTCCTTATTTTGAGACAAGGTCTCGCTAAACAGCCCAGGCTGGCCTTGAACTTAGGATTCTCTTGCCTCAGCTCTCTGCACATCTGGGATTATAGGCCTGTGCCTGTAAGTTACGCATGGACTTTTCACTAAATTTGAGAATACCAGAAATGGGGGAGTATTTCCTTAAACAGTAAGGGGGTGGTTTTTAATAAAAAAAATAGACATGCATTTTCCAGTGACAAATACATAGAACTTATTATCCTCTGGAAGAGATTCAAGCAGAAATTTTTTGAAAAAGCTATTTAGAAAGTCTTAGATATATTGATGTATAATTATATAAATCAAATAAAAATAATAGAGCACCTACTGTATTTTGGGCACTCATGATCTAGAGATGAAGACATGGTCACTCAGAGAGTTTACTAGCAATACAGATAGAACTCAAAGTGACAATATAATGTTAGGAGAAAAATAGAAGTAAATTATAAAGTACAGTTGTAGCATGAAAAAAGGTGTTGTTCAGTGGTAGAGTGCTTGCCTAGAATGGGTGAAGCCGTGGTCTACCCAGGCTGAGCTCCTTTTTTGGAGGCTCTGAGTAAATATCCACTTCCAAGCTCATTTACATTGTTGGCAAAAATCAGTTCTGTGCAGTTCTAGGACTGAGGTCCTCATTTCCTGGATAGTTGACCCTCTACATCTTCAAGTCAGCAACAATGAGTGAATCATTCTTGTGCTATATGTATGTATGTATGTATGTATGTATGTATGTATGTATGTATGTACAGAGGATTGAACCCAGGGGCATCCTACCCCTGAGCTACACCCCTAGCCCTTCTTATTTTATTTTTATTTTTAACAGGGTCTTGCTAAGTTACTTAGAGTCTCAGTAAGTTGCTGAGGATGTCTTCGTACCTGCAATTCTCCTGTATCAACCTCCCAAGTACTGGGATTACAGGAGAATAAATGTTTTCAATATGCCAGTTTGTGCTCTGGGACAGCTTCTCATTTCTGCAGCTGTAGTGCAAAAGCAGCCACAGGCAATGAATGAATGAACACTACTATGTTCCTGTAAAACTTCATTTGCAAAATGAGATTGTAGAACTTTAGGCTGTAGCTTGCTGATCTCTGAATTAGAGAGTGCCCATAGCCATTTCAAAGCTATAATGCTATAGTACCAAAGGTGTGTGATCAAGTCCTCCTATATATTTGTGTCCTCCCATACATTTGTATTTGTGATCCCTTAGAGCCTAATGCAACACCTTGTGATAAAGGCACAGAATATTATCACAGGCAGAGATCATCGAAGTAGGAAGACTCACTTGCAAATTTTTATTGTCTGCCTGATCTTCATTATGTTACTTTAATCAATCGAGTATCAGTTTCCTCACCAGTAAAATGAATGTAATGATGGCAGCTTTGTAAGATGTTGTGAAGCACACAGTGTAAATACAGTAAATGCCTTATAACCTCAACTGTTCAATGAACTTCAGCTCCCTGTGGCTAGTCCTCTCTTCTGACCATCCCATCATAACAGAGAAGCACATCTTGAACTTAGGTGATATTTACTCTGAAAGTCAGGCACAACTGCTGAGCATGTCAGGCCCTTTGACAAGGTATGAGCATCAGGAAGCCTCTTGAGAGATAAATCATCCAAAGTTAAAACAGTATTACACAGTTGGGCCTGTTTAAGGGGCTTAGATTATGAGCCCACTATAGCATCTGCCACAGGTCTTACCTGGTCCAGCCTCCCTGGAAACCATGGCCAAATGTTGTAATAAAAGATCTCTAATGGTGGAACAAGTGAAAATGAAAAGCATGTGTTTTTGTGGTACTGGAGATTGAACCTTTTGTATTCTACTTTTGAGCTGTACTTCCAACCCTATTTTATGTATTTGTGTGTGTGTGTGGTGCTGGGAATTACCAAGGGCCATTCTACCTCTGATATACACTCCCAGCCCTATTTTATTTTGAAACAGGGTCTCACTAATTTGCGGAGGGCCTCTCTAAGTTGCTGAGCCTGGCAGTAAACCTGAGATCCTTCTGCCTCAGCCTCCCAAGTACTGAGATCACAAGAGTGCACCACCACACCCTGCTTAATTTTTATTTTAAAACAAGGTCTCCCTAAGCTACTGCACATTGGTTGCGAACCTGTGATCCTCCTGTCTCAGCCTCCTAAATACTGGGATTACATGTGTGTGCTGCCACTAAGTTTACTTTGCTTGGAAAGAACTTTAACGTGTCAGAAATCTCGGTGGAAACAGCTTTGGCAACACCCTTGGAGGTTGGACCCTCAGCATTGGAAGATAGCACCTTCTTCATTGGGCACTGACAACCTATACACATACACTGCTGGCTACTAGTCATACCTTTGGCAGGAACCAGTAGAGATCTGACTTTGGTAGCCACAGGCCATGACAATATGTGTCCCAGGGGCAAACTCTAGAATAAGAGAAATAGGGGGCAAGAGTACCCTCAGAGAACTTGTGAGATATCTTCATGGATTTTCAGAGTTTTGCAGGGTGGGGGAGAACAAGGAATTGAGAAATAGGTGAGTATGGGATGGAGAAATTCCAAGAGAATTCAAGGAGATGGAGCAAGAGAAACCCTGACTTGTGATTTTCTCTTTCCTAAAAGGCTAATGTGGTCATAGAAACCCAAGTGTAAGACAGTAATATTTATGCTCTTAGTCCATTTTAAATTGCTATAATTAAATACTAGCAACTGGGTAATTTATAATAATAGAATTTTACTTAGCTCACAGTTCTAGAGGCTGGGAAGTTCAAGACCATGATGCTAGTATTTGGTGACAGCCTTCTTGCTACATCACAGAGTGTTTGGGGGTGGGTGGAGACATGCTAGTTCAGGGCTCTCTTCCTCTCCCATTAATGCCATCATGGGGGCCTCATGATCATGAGCTTATCTAATCTTAATGACCTCCGAAAGATCTCGTCCCAAATGCCATAAGCATATTGATTAGGAGATTAGGTTTCCAAGACATTAACTTTTGGGGGGAACATTCAGTCCATAGCACTCTTCCTGAATATGCTGTACTTCAAAGTCCTCTGACCTTATGATGTACATTTTTCCTTCCAGTAATATCTTTTCTTTTGTGATATTAGGGATTGAACCCAGGTGCATTTTACCATCGAGCTACACCCCCAGCCTTTTTAATTTTTTTATTTTGAAACAGGGTCTTGATAAATTGATGAGAGTCTCTCTATTTGCTGAAACTTGCCTCAAACCTGTGATCTTCCTCTCTCAGCCTCCCAAGTATTGGGATTATAAGCATGTGCCACCATATCTAGCTTCAGCAAAAATTTATTTCTTGTACAGTTTTCCTTCCTGAAGGATCCTCTTTATACCTTTAAATTCCAGAATTTACTTTTAGCCTAATTTTCTTTTAAGGTCTAATATCTTGGACAAAGTTGTTCTCAGATTTTTGCTCAAGTGGCAGAGTACCTGGACATCATGATGCTCTTTGGGGACTTTAAGAAGTGGTATTTTTTATTGATTCCATAGCTTAATTATAAGAAGAATTAGTCAATAGCGTGATCACAGAATTTGCCAGTTGGGGGCTTATTATGCCAACCATTCTACTAGTCCCTTTATATGTGTGACCTTATTCGATTATCACCATAACCCTGTTCAGTATGCACTATGTGACTATAGAGGCTCTGAGAAGTTTAGAAATGTGCCCAAGTTCACACAACCAGGAACTGGCAGAAACCAGATTTTCATACTGGGCTTCAAAGCTTACAATCCTAACTACTACATATACTGCCTTCTATTATAAATATTTTTATGGTACTAGGAATTAAACCTAGGGGCATTCTACCTCTGAACTACATACCCAGCCCTATTTTATTTCTAAGTTTGAAACAAGGTCTCACTAGGTTGTTGAGGCTGTCCTGGAACTGTGATTCTCCTGTCTCAGCCTCCCAAGTACTGGGATTACAGTTGTGCACCACCATGCCCAACTCATTATAAATAATTTTGATGATAGAAAATATGAGTATATGAAGTTGATAGTATTACATAAAACCTCTATAATATGGATTCAAATACATGAAAAATAATCTGATGAATAAATATGTTTGGCTGAGTGTTGTATTAATATTCCTTTGCACACCATAGTAACAAAGGCACTGTGTCTCTTTGGGCTTGTTTACAATAATTAGCTGTACTTTCTTCTTCTGTGGTTCATTTAAAATCATCCCTTGACACCAAATGGTGTATTGTTTGCTTTTAGTACCTAATATAAGCAAGGAAAGAGAATTATGTACTTGAGGGTACCTTTTGATTGCTCCAGGAAACTATTTGTTCTTTAAAAGGAAATTTATTTTAACCATTCTTTTTCAATTCCCTGCACAAAACTTGAAATTTTCACAGTTTTGAAGAGTAGAGTGCTGGAGATGTTAACTAGAAAGGTGTCAGAGACTAGTTTCTTTTCCTTTAACACAGTTTCTTGGGACCAAATGCCAGGACTCAAATAACAGAATTTTCCCTATTTTTGTCATTATTTTCTCCAACTTTCTTATAGGTTGATGATTTTCTCCATTTTTTTTCAGTACTGGGGATTTAACCAGTGACGCTCTGCCACTGAGCTATGCCCTCAGTTCCTAGTAAAATTTGATGTTGAAACAGGGCCTATCTAAAATGCCCAGGCAGGCTTTGAACTTGCGATTCTCTTGCCTCAGCCTTCTGAGCAGCTAGGATTGCAGGTATGTGCCACCACACCTGGCAAGATTTTCTTTTTTAGATAAAAGTATCCTTTTCAGAATTGACCTTCTCCCCACCATAAAGGATACACAGACAACCACACTGAAAAATCTTAGGTTCTATATCATACCCAGGGAAACAAAAGAAAATTGAGAGCCACACCTTATAGTGCCATCCTCATGTTGTCTCTTTTTTTTCAACTGCCTGCACTCACAGACTAGTCTGAACAACTGTTAGGCCCCTGATAATTACAGAAAAAAGTCTTTAATGCTGGGCACAGTAGTGCACACCTGTTATCACAGCTACGTGGGAGACCAAGGCAGGAAGATTGCAAGTTGGAGGTCAGCCTGAGCAACTTATAAAATAAAATAAAATAAAGATAAAATAAAAATAAAATGAGAAGGGGCTAGTGCTATGGCTCAATCATAGAACATTCACCTAGCATGCATAAGGCCCTCCCTGTGTTCTATCCCTAGAAAAGCAAGTACGTAAATAAATAAATAATGTTTGTGACTGGGCTCTAGGCATGAGCCTAGGATGCTAGAACAATTATATCTTAGAAACTTCCTAAGCATTCCACTTAGATTGCTTTCTCCTAATCCCCTGAATAAAACATTAGCCTGGGCACTTGATCTTGGTTATGTTTCATGAGCTACTCTTGAGACTTAAGTTTAGTTTTGCCATCCTACACCATCTTACTGTTTTCTTCAGTCTGTTATTTTTGACTCAGAATTATCTTAAGTTCCAGGTTGTTTGCATATTTGTAATTTATTTCTCATAAGCCAGAATCCACATTGCTTACATTTTCAACATACACTAAATTATATTTTTTAGAATAAAATGGAGCTACATAAATAATAAATAGATTTTTTGGAGGCATGAGTCATCACATCCTCAGTGCATAATGTAATTGGTGCATAGTATTTTTTTTGCTGTACTGTATATTGAACCTAGAGCTTCATGAATGCTAGACAAGCACTTTACCACTGAGCTACATACCCAGCAAATTGGTGCATAATATCATAGGAGCAAGTCTCTGAGGCCTCATACAGTTATGTATGCTCTAAAACACAGAAAAGTGAGAAGGGACTATCATAGGAAGTGTATGTATGTATGTATGTATTTGTTCTGGGGATTGAACCCAGTGGCAATTTATGCTATTAGCCCCTTTTTATTATTTATTTATTTATTTATTTATTTATTTATTTATTTATTTATTTTTGTGGAACTGGGTATTGAACCCAGGAGCAATCTACCTCCAAGCTATACCCCTAGCCCTATTTTATTTTTTATTTTGAACAGGGTCTCACTAAGTTGCTGAGGGCCTCACTAGTTGCTGAGGCTGACCTGGAACCTGCAATTCTTCTGTTTCGGCCTCCCAAGTACTAGGATTACATTTGTGCACTGCCACGCCTGGCTAGGAATTTCTGTTTTTTAACTGAATCTTAAAAACAAGATTAAAAACTTTTCAAGCAAGGGTTTGAAAATTTTATTCTTCAGTGCAAAGATTCAGGTGTGGCTGACCATAAAGTATCAGTATAAATCTCTTTTCCGGAATGTAAGTAGTGAAAAACTATGTGAAAACCACAGGCTAATCAAAACACAAAGTTCTCACAAGGCAAAAATTCAAGACAAATGGCATCTTATCTCTGTGGTTCCAAACTTCTCAAAGATGTTGCCCTGCTTAATGAGAATAACTTTCTTTCACAATCACTTGCTACACAGAAGCATCTTTGTTAAATTAAAAGTCCTTTACCAGAAAGTTTCCTTTAAATTCAATTTCTAAAATATCATTCAGAAGAAAGAGCAGCTAGAAATTTGTGTTTAGTAATTTTTTTAAGCATTTAAAACTGTGATCTGATGCCTAGGCTTTATGCCAGAGAATGAAGACTGAGCTTACATGAATGGCATTGTAATCAGAGAAAACCACTCTGCAATCTACATGTTTGTCTCTGACCTTTCACCTTTTATGGCATGCTTTGGGTTTTAGCTATCTATAAACATTCTCACTTGGTTTTCTCACATTTGGATTACCTCAAACCCTTTGTTTAAACTATTGCTGGATGTGGTGGTGCATGTCTGTAATACCAGTACTTGGGAAGCTAAAACATGAAGATCACAGGTTCAAGGCTAGCATGCAATAACTTAGTGAGACTCTGTTTAAAAATAAAAATAAAAGCCAGGCATGGTCGTGCACTCCTGTAATCTCAATACTTGGTATGCTGATATAGGAGAATTGTAAGTTTGAGGCCAGCCTCAGCAATTGTAGTGAAAACTGTTTCAAAATTAAAACGAAATCCAGGCATGGTTGCGCACATTTGTAATCCCAGTACTTGGGAGGCTGAGACAGGAGAATTGAAGGTTCAAGGCCAGACTCAGCTACTTACTGAGACCCCCACCCCCGTAACTTAGTGAGACCCTGTTTCAAAATATAGGGCTGGGGGCGTAGCTCAGAGGTAAAATGCCCCTGGATTCCATCCCCAGTGCCACACACACACACACACACACACACACACACACACACACACACAAAAGAAGAAGAAGAAGAAGGAGGAGGAGGAGGAGGAGGAGGAGGAGGAGGAGGAGAAGAAGAAGAAGAAGAAGAAGAAGAAGAAGAACAAGAAGAACAAGAAGAACAAGAAGAACAAGAAGAACAAGAAGAACAAGAAGAAGAAGAGGGAAAAACTAACAAGGGTTGGAGGTAAATCTTGGAGGTAGAATGCCCCTGGGTTTGATCTCCAGTGCCAAAAATTAAAAATTAAACAAAAAAGATTTGGGATATATCTCAGAAATAAAACACCCCTAGGTTCAATTCTCATTGCAAAAACAAAAACAAAACCCAACAACAAATAGAATACCCCTAGGTTCAATCCTCAGTGCAAAAACAACAAACCCAACAACAAAACTGAACTATCAATTTCTTCTGCTTTCTATTTTTCTTGATGGTATTCATCTATGTTTCCTACATAGAAATCTTGGTGTCACCTTGAATATACAGCTTTCTTTCATTAACAAATATTTATTGAACATCTTCCTTGAGCCAGCTTCCATACAAAGTGATAGAAACATGGTGTCTCCTCTCAAAGGGCTCTATATTCAGATAGTAACTGGACTCTTGAATTGCATTATTCACAGAAAGGCAGGTAGCAAATAATAAATGGCAGCTACGACCATTTTTTTTCTTTTTTTGTGGTACTGGGAATTGAACCCAGAGGCATTCTGCCTCCAAGCTACACCCCCAGCCCTATTTTTTATTCTTTAGTTTGAAACAGGGTCTCACTAAGTTGCAGAGGGCCTCACTAAGTAGCTAAGGCTGGCTGAGAACCTGGATCCTCTGGTCTCAGCCTCCCTAGTAAGCTACTACCATTTCTAATATTGCCTTTTAGCTGTGGTGCTAGGGCTCAAACTCAGGGCCTTGCTTTTGCTAGGCAAGAGCTCTACCACTGAACTACACTCAGCACTAATATTGCCTGGTCAGGAGCCAGATGGGGGTGCAGGGGAAGTTTTGCCAGTAAGATCCTCAGAGAAAAGGAAAAATGCAGAGTTGCCATCAGGAGGAGAATAGCAGCAGCAGCTGTATTTTATAGACTTTTCCCTTATATAGGGTTCTGGACAAAATGACGTACATCCATGCTAGCATGGACATGCACAGGCATGTTTTGTTTTGCCCAGTCATGCTTATATAACTAAGTGCATATCTGTGGCTGTGTGGGAAGAGGAGGGAGGGTCATGTCTTTACCACCATGTGTACTTTCTCTGGGTCTTATACTCCACTCCCAACAGGGTTGTGGTGTGTGACTTGACCCAGAAAGCATTGTATTGGGCCCAAAAACCACAAAAGCAATAGAGGGTGCAACAGGTGACTATTAGTCCTACAGCAATTCAGGCAAGGATAGTCACTTCCCATCTCTAGGAGGAGCCCAGTGAGTTCCACCAGGGTGTAAATGGGTCCTCCCGTAAGGTTTGAATAGCCTGTACCTCTGCATCCATCTTTATTGGGCTTGCTGTACCTGTTGCTAGGGGGTTTTCTGTATACCAAGTACACTGCCATACAACATTTTATGCTTGAGCACAGGTAAGAGGTAATCCCCACTACTGGGCTATGGGCCCCATGGTGCGGCTGCCTACATGTCCTAGCTTCTTATGTAACCACAGTGCTATCAGCAAGTGTTCCTGGAGTAGTTGGAGATTCTGAACTTCCACTAAAGCATCTGCAACATCATTACTGGGGGCCTTCCAAGGCTTATGCCCCAGAATATGATCTATAGTAGCTCCTTCCTGGAGGCCCCATTTCCACAGGTCCTCCCACATATCCTTGCCTCACAATGAGTGGTGTCCAATCAACCAGTCTTGTGCTGCCTATTGGGGCAGTCATGAGGTTAGCTCCCTGGTAGACTGCCCAGCTGTCTGTACAGACATGCAAGGGCCAGTCCCCTTTATGAGAGCTAACCAAATCCCTTGGAGCTTTGTCCATTGGCTGGAGCATCTGGTACTAGCCTCATACTGAAAGGTTTCCATTGTGGGCTATAAAACCACAGCCGCCCACCTGGGGGGTTTCCCATGACAGGAGAGAGTATACCATGCTTCCATGGGTATAGGGGCTCTTTCTTCCTCATAGGGACTTGGAGGATTTCCCACTTCCGTAGGTTCCGATACCACGCTTCCACGGGTGTGGGGCCTGTCCCTTCCTCATAGGGACTTGGGACGTCTCCCTCTTCCATGAATTCTGAGAGCACTGTTGCTTGGAAATTAACTGGCCCCAACAAAGCTTTCCTTTCCATATAGTGACTTGGGGCATCTTCTACTTCTGTGGGTTCCAAGGGGGTAGTCAGTCACCCAGAACTGTACTAACCCCAGCAAAGTATGTAACTTTAGATAAAGTGCTACTAGAAAACTGTGCTCATTGATCTAACTATGCACCCCACTTTGTCAGAGTGGGCATTTAGGCTATCCCTATCTGGGGGGGGGTGTCTAATTCCAGGATCTCAGCCAACCTTCAAAACCCAATTGGGGTATTCCTACATAGATACGTCTGTAACTGTTTGACTGCTCCCAGTCTATCGCTGCTTTGTGCATCACCTTTGTCTTACCTGACCAGATAACTCCCAAGAATTTGACAGCGCACCCAGTTCCCTGGACCTTGTCCTTGTTGACAGCCCACTCCTATTCCTGGAGAGAGGCTCGGAGGCTGCATGCGGCTGCGTCTAACTCTGTAAGAGAAACAGAGGTTATCATGTTACAAATATAATTCTACAACCATATAGCCTCAGGCTTCTGCCAAGAGGCCAAATTCTGTGCCACCAGACCATGACACAATGTGGGACTATGTAGGTATTCTTGGGGCAATACCAAAAAAGTCTTGTTGCCCTTCCCAGGTAAAAGCAAACTGTTTTAGGCTTTCTGGAGTAATGTCAATGAAAGAAAAGGCATTTGCCAAGTCTACAGCATAACAGAACTTCCCAGTTTGTGCAACAGATGATCATCAGGTCTGAAATATTGAGTACAGCTGCATGCAAAGGCAGTGTCACTTTACTTCACTCTCGATAGTCCATTGTCATACACCAGAAACCATCAAGTTTTTGCACTGGCCACTTGGGAGAATTGAATGGGCTATGAGTCAGGCAACTTACACTTGCCTCTTCTAGTTTTAGTATTGTTTGTCTGATTTCCTCATGCCCCCCTGATAACTTGCTCTGCAGTACATTCACAATCTTTGTGGCTTAGGAAGTTGTAAGGGAGCATGATGGAGATGTCCTCTAGTAACAGTCTTTACCACATACACCCATAGCTGGAATTCTCTGATAGTTGTTGGCACAGCCTATCTCTGTAATACATCCACTCCCAGGATATACTCAGCTATGGGGGATAGATACACACAGTACTGCTTAGGAAGCAGACGTTTGATTTCCCAAATCACCAGGACATGTCTATTTACTCAGTCTCTGGCAACTTGCCAGCATCCTATTTTTGTCTCACAGGAGATAATGGTGTCTAGGAACTGTCACTACCACTAATCCCCTGTGTCCAGTATATGCTGGGAATGCTCATCATGGGGCGGTTGCATGCCAAGCCCCAGCTCCACCTTCCGGTGGTCCATGCTGGCCACCTCCCAGGCTCTCTCAGTTCTCCTAGGGGTCACTGTCTCCTTAAGCTGTCAGGCATGGGATTGAGCAAGGGGCCAGCAGGTTCCACTCACACTGGTCACCTCTTCTGCCTACCAAATCCCACTTTGGTGACTCCAGGGACCAGGCTGTAGTGGTTCCAGTGTCTCTAATGGAGACTACAGAATTCATCTGCCTGGGGACATATATTATCCCAATCTTTCGGTGGTGTCACTCCATCAAATAGGTGTCCTCGCCCGCAAGGACAGTGAATGAGGGGGTTAGGGGGAGCCCATGACCACCTATGAAATGGGATGAAAAAGAAAGACAAGGAGAGCCTGCAATGGTGTCAAGCTCTAAAGTTTATTTTTTCTGCTATGCATATATAGGGTAGGGGGTAGGGGAAGTACGTGCAGCTGGGCAGTTTCTGTAGTCATAAAAGAGGGGCATATGCTCACAAACTACTATCTGTA
>PVLC010044957.1:0-11963 GCA_004027655.1 Graphiurus murinus | reverse complement strand
CGGTACTGGGGATTGAACTCAGGGGCATTCTACCTCCAAGCTATACCCCCAGCCCTATTTTTTATTCTTTATTTTGAAACCGAGTCTCACTAAGTTGCAGAGTGCCTCACTAGGTAGCTGAGGCTGGCCGCGAACCTGGATCCTCCGGTCTCAGCCTCCCGAATGCTGGGATTACAAGCGTGCGCCACCACGCCCGGCTCTAAACAGTATTTTAAACATTGAAGATGCCACCACATGACCTCCATGATGTACCAATTTATACTGCTTATAGGAGTTCATTTTTACATAAATGCATCATATTATACACTCTGTCCTGTAAACTCATATTTTTCACTCAGCAACATATCTTGGTGTTCCACCTATATCAATACACATACATCTATTACAGTAAAAATAAAAATAACCAACTTCAGCTACTTAGTGAGGCCCTCTGCAATTTAGTGAGACCCTGTTTCAAAATAAAGGTAAGTCAGGCATGGTGGCACACACTTGTAATGCCCCTGGGTTCAATCTCCAGTGTCATAAAGAAATAAAAATAAAATAAAATAAAGAATAAAAGCCAGAGCTGGGCGTGGCGGCGCACACTTGTAATCCCAGCATTTGGGAGCCTGAGACTGGAGGATCCAGTTCTCGGCCAGCCTCAGCTACCTAGTGAGGTATTCCACAACTTAGTGAGACCCTATTTCAAAATAAAGAATAAAAAATAGGGCTGGGGGTATAGCTCGGAGGTAGAATGCCTCTGAGTTCAATTCCCAGTACCACAAAAAAAAAAAAAAAAAAAAAAGAATAAAAGCCAGGAGCTGGGCGTGGTGGTGCATGCTTGTAATCCCAGCATATAGAGGCTGAGACCGGAGGATCTGGGTTCTCAGCCAGCCTCAGCTACCTAGTGAGACCTTCTACAACTTAGTCAGACCTGGTTTCAAAATAAAGAATAAAAACTAGGGCTGGGGGTATAGCTTGAAGGTAGAATGCCCCTGAGTTCAATCCCCAGTTCCACACACTAAATAAATAAATAAATAAATAAATAAATAAATAAATAAATAAATAAATAAATAAATATTAAAATAAAGAGCTGAAGTGAAGGTTCAAGGGCAGCCTCAGGAAGTAGTGAGACTCTCATCAGCCTAGCAAGACTCTGTTTCTTTTTTTCGGAACTGGGGATTGAACCCATAGACATTCTACGTCCAAGCTATATCCCCAGCCCTGTGTTTTTTTGTTTTGTTGTTGTTGTTTGTGGTACTGGGCGTGGAACCCAGGGACTTCTACCTCTGGGCTACAGTCCCAGACCTATTTTTTTATTCTATTTGGAAACAGGGTCTCACTAAGTTTCTGAGGGCCTCACTAAGTTGCTAAGGCTATCTTCGAACCTGCAATCCTCCTGTCTCAGCCTCCCAAGTATTGTGATTACTACCACACCGGGCTCCCAGCCCTATGTTTTTTTTTGTTGTTGTTGTTTTTTGGCGGTACTGGGGATTGAACTCAGGGGCATTCTACCTCCAAGCTATAACCCCAGCCCCATTTTTTTTTTTTTTTGCGGTACTGGGGATTGAACTCAGGGGCATTCTACCTCCGAGCTACACCCCCAGCCCTATTTTTTTTTATTCTTTTTATTTTGAGACCAAGTCTCACTAAGTTGCGGAGTGCCTCACAAGGTAGCTGAGGCTGGCCGCGAACCCGGATCCTCTGGCCTCAGCCTCCCGAATGCTGGGATTACAAGCGTGCGCCACCACGCCCGGCTCCCATTTTTTATTCTTTATTTTGAAACCGAGTCTCACTAAGTTGCGGAGTGCCTCACTAGGTAGCTGAGGCTGGCCGCAAACCCGGATCCTCCGGTCTCAGCCTCCCAAATGCTGGGATTACAAGCGTGCGCCACCACACCTGGCTCCAGCCCTATGTTTTATTCTTTATTTTGAAACAGAGTCTCACTAAGTTGCGGAGGGCCTCACTAAGTAGCTGAGGCTGGCCCCAAACCTTTGATCCTCCCATCTCAGCCTCCTGAGTACTGGGATTACAAGTGTGGGCCGTCTGTTTCAAAAAAAAAAAAAAAAAGATTTGGGGAGTGTAGCTTCTTGGAGGTAGAATGACCTGGGGCTCAATCCCCAGTACCACACACACACACACACACACACATACACACACACATACACACACACACACAAATATATATATATATATATATATATATTTTTTTTTTTTTTTTTTTTTTCCTTCTTCTTTTTCAGTACTAAGTTTCTAAGGCTGGCCTAGAGCCTCTGATCCTCCTGTCTTAGAAGTACTGGGATTACAGCCGGGTACGGTGGTACATGCTTGTAATCCCAGCATTTGGGAGGCTGAGACAGGAGGATCTGGGTTCGCGGCCAGCCTCAGCTGCTTAGTGAGGCACTCCACAACTTAGTGAGACCCTGTTTCCAAATAAAGAATAAAAAAAATAGGGCTGGGGCTGTAGGTCGGAGGTAGAATGCCCCCAGGTTCCATCCCCAGTACCACAAAAAAAAAAAAAAAAGAAAAAAGTACTGGGATTACAAGAGTGCATCACTGTGCCTGGCTTATTTTGTCACTTTTGAGGAATATTTGGGTGGTTTTCAATGTCTCACTGCCACAAACAATGCTATAGTGACTATCTTTGTATAGAATAGATTCAGAGACATGCCTTGGAAGGTTGATAGGTATACATATTCCAAATTTAACAGATGCTGCTAAATCATTCTCCTAAAATGTTGTAACACTTTAGATCTGTTAGTGATGTGTGAGAGCCTTAGGTGCACGTCTAGACTTGTCCATGTACTTCCCCCTGAGTCAATGTTCAAAGGCTCAGTTGTCAGTGGAATGGCAGAAAGCCCTGGCCCTTCTCTGCAGAATCTGGATGGACAAGCTGCACACAGATGAAGTGCAGGCTTTCCTCCATTAGCCAAGTGATCAGTCAGGTAATACAGTTATTACAGTTTAGATTTTGTTTGTGTGTGTGTGGCACTGGGGATTGAACTCAGGAGCATTACTATCTCTGAGCTACACCCACAGCCCTATTTTATTTTGAAACAAGGTGTCACTAAGTTGAGGAGGTCCTCACTAAGTTGTTGAGGCTCTCCTCAAACCTGTGATCCTCCTATCTTAACCTCCCAAGTACTGGGATTACAGGCATGCACCACCACATCTGCCTCAGTTTGGATTTTTTTTTTTTTTTTTTGGTGCTACTGGGGATTGTACCCAGGGGCATTCTACCTCTGAGCTATACTCACATCCCTATTTTTAATTTTTTATTTTGAATCAGGGTCTCACTAAGTTGCAGAGAGCCTCACTAAGTATCTGAGGCAGCCTTGAACCTGTGATCTTCCTGTCTCAGCCTCCCAAGTAATGGGATTACAAGTGTGTATCACCACACCCGGCTTCCGTTTGGATTTTTTTTTTTTTTTTTGCGGTACTGGGGATTGAACTCAGAGGCATTCTACCTCCAAGCTATACCCCCAGCCCTATTTTTTATTCTTTATTTTGAAACCGAGTCTCACTAAGTTGCAGAGTGCCTCACTAGGTAGCTGAGGCTGGCTGCGAAACCGGATCCTCCGGTCTCAGCCTCCCGAATGCTGGGATTACAAGCGTGCGCCACCACGCCCGGCTTCTGTTTGGATTTTAATATGTCCTATAGACTTCAAGTGGTAGTCAAGGCAGCCATGTTGGAGAAAGGACTTGGTTGTTGAGGAAGGGTCCCTGGGTCTCTCTGTTCCCTACTACTATGACCTGAGAATCTGCATCCTATAACATGCACTGAAATCTCCAGAACTGTGAGCAAATACTTCTTTGAAGTTTTACATGTCAGGGTTTGGGTTACTGCAGTGAGAATCCTGACTAAAACAACAGCCTCTCTAAGGCAAAAGGCCACTTTGGAGAAAGTGGGCTTCCCATCACCAGACACATCCAAGTGGACATTCAGTGTCAACAATTGCCCTGGACATTTACTCTGGGCAGGTCTTGGGCCTGTGTCTCATTCCAGAGATGAGTCAGCCTTAGTCCTGTCCTCCCAGCACTTCACAGTCATGGCAAAAACAGACAAGTAAACAGACATGACGATCAAGTCCACAAAGGATTAAGTTGAACTTCCTTTTCTGATAATATCTCGAACTTCCTGCTTCATAATGCAGGGAAATGCTGGAAACAAAAACAACAAATATCCTTTTATTTTTAATTTTTATTTATTTTGTGTGTGTGTGTGTGTGTGTGTGTGTGTGTTACTGGGGATTGAATACAGAGACATCTTACCTTTGGGCTACACCCCCAGCCCGATTTTATTCTTGTTTGGAGACAGGGTTTCACTAGGTTGATGAGAGCCTCACTAAGTAGCTGAGGCTGTCCTTGAACCTGTGATCCTCTTGTCTCAGCCTCCCAAGTACTGGGATTATAAGCATGCACCACCACACCTGGCTAACAAATATCCTTTGAAATGCATAACTGAACCGGCAACATTTTGGGTTTTAGCAGGCATTTAGGGAGATGAAATCTTGGGCTTGCACAAAGTTAGGTGTTGGAACTAAGACCCTGGGTCAGTCCAGAATCTTTGAAAAATTAATGCTTGAAATGTTCATGTGAATCATGGCAGAATGCTTTGTCATCCTCCCAGAACATGAGACAATAGAAGGCTTGTCCACAGTGAAGCCATCTCCCGATTTCCTCCCATCTCCCCTGGGAGGCTGACCTCAGAGAGTTTTATTGCTTCCTAGGTTTTGATGAGACATGGGTTTTGTGTCCCACCCTATCCAGGATGTAGCTGGAGAATATGAAATTTCATGGCTACAGTCTAGAATCTGTGAGCCCATAACTTGGTGACTGGTGTTTTTTCATTTGGGTGTCATCCCATTGTTTTTTGGGTTTTTTTTTTTTTTTGTGTGTGTGTGTGTTGGTACTGGGGATTGAACTCAGGGGCATTCTACTTCCGAACTATACCCCCAGCCCTATTTTTTATTCTTTATTTTGAAATCGGGTCTCACTAAGTTGTGGAGTGCCTCACTAGGTAGCTGAGGCTGGCCGAGAACCTGGATCCTCCCAAATGCTGGGATTACAAGCGTGTACCACCACACCCGGCTGTTTTTGTTTTTTCGTTTTCTGCTTTTTGGTACTGGAAATTGAACTCAGGGGCACTCTACCTCTGACCCCCAGCCTATTATTATTATTATTATTATTATTATTATTATTATTATTATTATTATTATTGTCATTATTTTGAAACAGGGTCTTGCTAAGTTGCTGGGGCTCTCTCTAAATTGTTGAGACTGGCCTTGAACCTATGATCATCCTGTCTCAGCCTCCCAAATACTGGGATTACAGGCATGTGCCTCTGTTGACTGGTGTCATCCTTTTTAGTATACAGGACAGGATTATGTGAAACTGGCTTGTTTTTGCTGTCTATGCAAGTACTGTTTATATATAGGTGCCTCATTATATCTTTCCTAGTAGAATCAGTTGAGGTTTCACGACTTTGCGTTGCCTTGTCGTGTTTGTTTATTTATTTATTTATTTATTTTTGCGGTACTAGGGATTGAACCCAGAGGCATTCTACCTTCAAGCTACACCCCCAGACCTATTATTTATTCTTTATTTTGAAACAGGGTCTCACTAAGTTGCAGAGGGCCTTACTAAGTAGCTGAGGCTGGCTGTGAACCCAGATCCTCCTGTCTCAGCCTCCCAAGTACTGGGGTTACAAGCATGCACCACCACTCTCAGCCTTTGCCTTGTCTTTTTTTTTTTTTTTTTTTTTTAATGGTACTGGGGATTGAACTCAGGGGCGGTCTACCTCCAAGCTATACCCCCAGTCCTATTTTTTATTCTTTATTTTGCAATCCAGTCTCACTAAGTTGTGGAGTGCCTCACTAGGTAGCTGAGGCTGGCCGCGAACCTGGATCCTCCAGTCTCAGCCTCCCGAATGCTGGGATTACAAGCGTGCGCCACCATGCCCGGCTATTGCCTTGTCTTTTATTAATAACTTTGACACGCTTGTAATCCCAGCATTCGGGAGGCTGAGACCGGAGGATTCGGGTTCGCGGCCAGCCTCAGCTACCTAGTGAGGCACTCCGCAACTTAGTAAGACTCGGATTCAAAATAAAGAATAAAAAATAGGGCTGGGGGCATAGCTCGGAGGTAGAATGCCTCTGAGTTCAATCCCCAGTACCAAAAAATAAATAAATAAATAGCTTTGGCAAATGGTTTCCCACTGCTCCTGGGGCTAGGTGCTTCCCAGCTCAATCCCAGCAAAAAAGAATATGCCCATTTCCATGAATGTTTCAATCCCAAATCTCAGAATTGAGTCTTTTTGGCTCCAATCCATCTGATTTGGGTCATATGCTCAATGCCTCAACCAGTGACGTTGGTCAGGGGTTGGGCAGGCACTGGCTAGTTTAGGTCATTTAGAGTCCATTCACAGAATGAGCTTGAGGTCAATCCCACTTAAATCATGTGACTGAGCATTTCAAGATCTTGTTAGGAAGGGAGGAGGAATGGATACCAGGAAACAACGAACACAGCCCATTATACCTGTCTTCTTTCCAAGAGCAGAGAAGTATGTATATATTTGGGGGGAAGGATGCGGGGGGGCCTGGATGCATACCTGGGGGGTGTGACTCCGGGGAGTGAGAGGGATTCTAAGAGAGGAGGTTGGAGCAGGAGAGCCAATCTCCAGACTTTGGATTTTATGCCTAGCCTACATCTTGTTCTTTCTTTCCTCACAGGATGGCGTTTACAAATGTGGGCATTTGTGGGTAGAGGATAGGAAGAGAACTGGCAGAATTGGGGGCACTAGGTCCCAAAAATCTGCCTTCAGGACATTATGTAAGCCCATATTCCTGGTACCTCTTGGGCCCTTATAGTACTTGGGTGGAGGGTTGGGGAGGGTCTCCCAGTGGTCCTCTCCAGAAACCCCAGCCCAGTAACAGGGGGCTGCTAGTAGGGACCTGTGCCATCTCTGATACCGTGTGATTCTGGGCCTGGTACTGATATTCTTCTGGGCTTTAGTTTTATAATCTGTGCAATGAACTAGATCAGGCCCTTCCTATTTTTTCAATCTCAAGGATGCCTTTAATTATCTTTCCCTACATGCTACTGCCTTCCACCTTACCTGAGTTGTTATTGTTTGTTTTTAAGTTTTTATATAATTTATTGTTTCCTGATGAAAAATCTGCATAGAGCCGGGCGTGATGGCTCACACTTGTAATCCCAGTACTTGGGAGGCTGAGACCGGAGGATCCGGGTTCATGGTCAGCCTCAGCTACCTACTGAGGCCCTCCACAACTTAGTGAGACCCTGTTTCTTTTTCTTTTCTTTTCTTTTTTTTTTTTTTGTGGTACTGGGGATTGAACTCAGGGGCATTCTACCTCCGAGCTATACCCCCAGACCTATTTTTTATTCTTTATTTTGAAATAGGGTTTCACTAAGTTGCGGAGTGCCTCACTAGGTATCTGAGGCTGGCTGTGAACCCGGATTCTCCAGTTTCAGCCTCCCAAATGCTGGGATTACAAGCGTGTGCCACCACGCCCAGCTTGAGACCCTATTTCAAAATAAAGAATTAAAAATAGGACTGGGGGCCGGGCGTGGTGGCGCACGCTTGTAATCCCAGCATTCAGGAGGCTGAGACCGGAGGATCCGGGTTCGGGGCCAGCCTCAGCTACCTAGTGAGGCACTCCGCAACTTAGTGAGACTCGGTTTCAAAATAAAGAATAAAAAATAGGGCTGGGGGTGTAGCTCGGAGGTAGAATGCCCCTGGGTTCAATCCCCAGTACTGCCAAAAAAAAAAAAAAGAAAGAAAGAAAGAAAGAAAGAAAGAAAGAAAGAAAGAAAGAAAGAAAGAAAGAAAAATCTGCATAGTTAATATAGTACTTGGGAGGTTAAGACAGAAGGATTGCTGGTTTGTGTCCAGCCTCAGCAGCTTGTGAGGCCCTCCACAACTTAGTGAGACCCTGTTTCAAAATAAAGAATAAGAGCTGAGTGTAGTGGCACATGCTTGTAATTCCAGCAATTGGGAGGCTGAGACAGGAGGATCCCAGGTTCATAGTCAGCCTCAGCAACTTCTGAGGCCCTCTGCAACTTAGCAAGACCCTGTTTCAAAATAAAGAATAAAAATAAGGCTGGGGGTGTAGCTCGGAAGTAGAATGCCCCTGAGTTCAATCCCCAGTACCGCAAAAAAAAAAAAAAAAAAAAAAAATAGGGCTGGGGTATAGCTCAGAGGTAGAAAGCCCCTGGACCTCTGGATTCAATCCCTAGTACTACAAAAACAAACAAACAATCAAACAAATAAATAAATATTCGGTCTGGGGTGGAGTTCAGAGGTAGAATGTGCCTGGGTTCAATCCCCAGTAACCTTCCCCCCTACACACACACACCCCTAATTATTTTCTCTGCTTACATCTATCTATCTATCTATCTATCTATCTATCTATCTATCTATCTATCTATCTATCTATCTATCATCTATTTTGTGGTACTGGGGATTGAACCCAGGGGCATTCTACCTCTGAGCTATACTCCCAGCCTTATGTTATTTTTTATTTGGAAACAGGATCTTACTAAATTGTGGAGGACCTCACGAGGTTGCTGAGGCTGTTCGTGAACCTGTGATCCTCATGTCTTAGCCTCCCAAGTACTGGGATCAGAGGCATGCTCCACCATGCCTGGCTTGCTTTTTTTTTTTTTTGCGGTACTGGGGATTGAACTCGGGGGCATTTTACCTCCGAGCTATACCCCCAGCCCTATTTTTTATTCTTTATTTTGAAACAGGGTCTCACTAAGTTGCGGAGGGCCTCACTAGGTAGCTGAGGCTGGCTGCGAACCTGCATCCTCCGGTCTCAGCCTCCCGAATGCTGGGATTACGAGCGTGCGCCACCACGCCCGGCTATCCTGGCTTGCTTTTTTATTCAATCCCGTATCAAATACCCTTTTGCTTTCACCCAGTTGCCTTTGGAGTGTGCTGTCCCAAGGCAAGCTTGGTAAATTAACCATCTAACTTCATATATGTCCTTTGTTTTGCTGCTGTATACACAGCCTAATCTCAATGCTGTCCTCCCTCCCTCCTTCCCTCCCTTCCTTCCTTCCCATTGAACCCAGGAGTGTTCTACCTCTGGGCTATACCCCTAGCCCTTCCTTCCCTTTTTATTTATTTTATTTTATTTATTTATTTATTTATTTATTTATTTATTTATTTATTTATTTATTTATTTTTGCAGTACTGGGGATTGAACCCAGGCATTCTACCTCTGAGCTACACCCCCAGCCCCATTTTTTAGTCCTTATTTTATTTTATTTATTTATTTTTTGTGGTACTTAGGATTGAACTCGGGGGCATTTTACCTCCGAGCTACACCCCCAGCCCTATTTTTTTTTTTTTTTTTTTGCGGTACTGGGGATTGAACTCAGGGGCATTCTACCTCCGAGCTACACCTCCAGCCCTATTTTTTATTCTTTATTTTGAAACCGAGTCTCACAAGTTGCAGAGTGCCTCACTAGGTAGCTGAGGCTGACCTCGAACCCGGATCCTCCGGTCTCAGCCTCCCGAATGCTGGGATTACAAGCGTGCGCCACCACGCCCGGCCCCAGCCCTATTTTTTATTCTTTATTTTGAAACAGGGTCTCACTAAGTTGCAGGGGGGCTCACAAAGTAGCTGAGGCTGGCTGCGTTCCTGGATTCTCTGGTATCAGCCTCCCAAGTACTGGGATTATAAGCATGTGCCACCACGCCTGGCTTTCTCTTTTTATTATTTTTTATTTTTGCGGTACTGGGGATTGAACTCAGGGGCATTCTACCTCCGAGCTATACCCTCAGCTCTATTTTTGATTCTTTATTTTGAAACAGGGTCTTGCTAAGTTGCAGAGGGCCTCAGAAGTTGCTGAGGCTGGCCGCGAACCCGGATCCTCCAGTCTCAGCCTCCCAAATGCTGGGATTACAAGCGTGCGCCACCACACCCGGCTCCTCTTTTTATTTTTGAAACAGGATTTTGCTAAATTTCTGAGACTGGCCTCAAACCTGAGATCTTCCTGTACTAGGAAGTACTAGGATTCCAAGTATGTGCCACCAGGCCCAGCTCCTATTTTATTTTCAAACAGGGTCTCACTAAGTTTTCCTGAGCTGGTCTCAAACTTTCTAACCTCCCATCTCAGCCTCCCAAGTTTTGAGATTACAGGTGTGTGCCCGGCCACCTGTCCGCTTACTATTTTAAAGCCTCCATTTCTTCCTCCCTAGGTAACCTACATATTATTTGAGACATTTTGTTTCTCAGGAGAGGAATCAACTTGCTTGCTTCCTCCTGTCTATTCTTCACCCTTCTTCCTCAACTACAACAACAAAACAACCCAACCCAACTCAACCCAACCCAAATTCCTCTCATTTTCTCAAGGAGAGCAGCTTTACCAGATCCTGCTTCTGCCACTGCCTCTGTGACCTTGGACAAGTCATTAAACCTCTTCATTCCTCAACTGCACTGTGGTGATGGGAATCATAGTACCTATAATGGTGCATGTACCTGGAGATCACTTAACATAGTACTTAGCACTCAGTAAACACTCAATCCTTTGCTCTGTTATTACTAGTCTCATATTTTTGTTTCCTAAGCAACTGGGTACCTATACCTTCAAGGTTATGTTTTTCAAGGTATGGCTCTGAATCACTACCATTGGAGTTACTTGGAGAGAAAAAGAGTGCAGTTTCCTTAGAATAGTGAATCACAGTCTTTTAGGGCAGAACCAGGAAGTTTTTTTAAAAAAATACATCTGAGCTGGGCATGGTGACACACACACTTGTTTAAATCAGTGTCTCACTAAGTTGCTGAGGCTGGCTTTGAACTTGGATCCTCCTGTCTCAGGCTCCCAAATACTGGGATCACAGGTGTGCACCACCACATCTGGCTGCATTGACTCTTTTTTTTTTTTTTTTTTTTTTTTTTTGCAGTACTGGGGATTGAACTCAGGGGTATTCTACCTCCGAGCTATACCCCCAGCCCTATTTTTGATTCTTTATTTTGAAACAGGGTCTCACTAAGTTGTGGAGTCCCTCACTAAGTAGCTGAGGCTAGCTGCGAACCCGGATCCTCCGGTCTCAGCCTCTCAAATGCTGGGATTACAAGAGTGCGCCACCACGACCCGCTTGGCTCTTTTTTTTTGAAACAGTGTCTCACTAAATTGCTGAGGCTGGCTTTGAACCTGTGATCCTCCAGTTTCAGTCCCCCAAATACAGGCGTGTGCCACCATGCCCAGCTGTACTGAGACTTTATTTTTATTTAATTTATTTATTTTGCGGTACTGAGGAGTGAAACCAGGGATATTCTACCTCCAAGCTACATTCCCAGTCTTATTTATTTATTTTTTGCAGTACTGGGAATGAAACCAAGGGGCATTCTACCTCTGAGCTATACCCCCAGATCCTCCGGTCTCAGCCTCCTGAATGCTGGGATTACAAGCGTGCGCCACCACGCCCGGCTCACTACTTTTTTTTTTTTTTTGCAGTACTGGGGATTGAACCCAGGGGTATTCTACGTCTGAGCTACACCCCCAGTCCTATTTTTTATTCATTTCGAAACAGGGTCTCACTAAGTTGCAGAGGGCCTCACTAAGTAGCTGAGGCTGGCCATGAACTCAGATCCTATGGTCTCAGCCTCCCAAGTACTGGGATTACAGGTGTGGGCCACCAAGTCTGGCTACTTCATTATTTTTTATTGCCCAATTATATTCCATTATATAAACATACCACATTTTGTTTATCCTTTCAAGAGTAAATACAATGGACACAGGGTATTTCCATTTCTTCACTTTATGAATAAGCTGTTAACATTTGTGTGATATCTATGTTTTC
Source organism: Graphiurus murinus (assembly GCA_004027655.1). NCBI lineage: Eukaryota > Metazoa > Chordata > Mammalia > Rodentia > Gliridae > Graphiurus > Graphiurus murinus. The sequence continues at coordinate 148 of PVLC010044957.1, read as the reverse complement.
ATTTCTTTCAGCTATGTAGATAGAACTTGAATTACTGGGTCATATGACAACTCTGTTTAACTTTTTTTTTTTTCAGTACTGGGGATTGAACCCAGAGTCATTCTACCTCTGAGCTACACCCCCAGACCTATTTTTTTTTTTTTTTTTT
>PVLC010044955.1:0-11978 GCA_004027655.1 Graphiurus murinus | reverse complement strand
AGAAAGTAATTGTATTTATTTCAGAGAGTTTCTGTTGAAGATTAAAGGGGAAAATTCACGTGAAGTGCTGAATAGATGCCCAATGTATATTATGTACTCAGTTATTATTAATATAATTCAGTAATAATTACTTTTTTGATAGTGTATCTCAGCTGGGGGCAGCATCTGGGTGTACTTGAGATTGGTTGCAATACTTGGGAGGCCCAGACAGAAGAATCACGGGTTCCTGGCCAGCAGGTGATAACTTAGCAATACTCTGTTTTAAAATTATATATATATATATATATATATATATGTAATATATATGTAATATATGTATACATATATATACACATGTGTGTGTGTGTGTGTGTGTGTGTGTGTATGTGTGTGTGTAGCTCAGAGGTAGAATGTTCTTGGGTTTATCCCTAGTACCACCACCACCACCAGGAGAAAAAAAGGAAATCTATTAGAATGCATGATAAAAATACAAAGAGATATCTAGTGCCCTCCTTTTAAAATTGCTTGAGTCAGGAGAAAGTACCTGATGACTGTGATTGCATTCACAGTTTATAGGAAATCCATTTGAAGGAAAAAAAGGAAATCCAACACCAGGCAGGTATAGCTGTCAGTCTCCAAAATTGATTTTCATGAGTGTGGAATGATAATCTTTTACCCAAGTCCTTTAAAGTGAGAGCTTTACAAGGAGATTGTCTGATAGTTAAGCCTGCTTAAAAAATTTTCTGTAAACACACTAAAGTGCTTCCTGTCTCAGACTAGTTTTTGTTGAATGACATGGCCTTGTACAGTGTGAGTGCCTGGAGCTTATAATGCAGGAAGTTATAGATCATTCTTAATGAATAAATCATGTGTGTTCCTGCTGTCAATTCCGCTAATACTTTTGTAGAAGCCAAGGCTAGTGCTATAGCAAACCATCAATAATTAGGACCTACCGGTCAGCTATTTAGTACTTTGACATAGCAGTAACATCTGTTTCTATATGAATTTCTTTCTTTCTATTAGAGCACTGAGACACAATTTATAAAAGCACTTTCTATCTTTTGCCATTTTTTTCTGAGACAATAAAGCATGCATACAAGTAAAATGATTTTGAATAGTTAATTCTGTTGTTTGAGGCATGTAATTCTCTATTTTATAAATTGAAATAAATTTATGTTGAAAACTACCTTACTTGCCATATATATGTAATAGTAGTAGGTTAAGGGAAAATGAGGCGGAAACAATAAAATAATCTAAAATGGAAAAATATTCAGTGCTATATCTTTTCAGAAAACATCTAAATTGGTCACTCTGATTCAGAAGGTGAAAAGCATTATGAAGGAATGACAAATCAAATATATGAAAAGCAGTTTATGTACATTTAATAGGAATTTACATTCATTTCATGCACATAAATCTTACATAAACAGACACAAAGCAATAGTATCCCTTTAAAGTCCGAAATGTAACATAGTAACTAAATACAAAATGGCTATACTTTTTCTTTAAAATTATTTTGAATGCCTAGCCTTATTCTCTCTTATTATTGTTATCAGGTACTGAGGACTGAACCCAGGAGCATTCTACCTTTGAGTTACACCCCCATTCCTTTTTATTTTTTATTTTGAAATAGGGTCACACTGAGTTGCTGAGGGTCTCTCTCACTAATTGCTGAGCCTGTCCTCAAACTTGCAATCTTCTTGTCTCAACCTCTTAAATACTGAGATTATGTGTGTGTCACTGTTCCAGGCTCATTATTTTCTTCAAAGCCATATGTTTGACCAATGTGTGTTTTAGCTCTAAATTGCACCCAAGCCATTTTCTTCATTTATCAAGTATGTATATATTTTGGGGGAAATTTTGGCTTTCATATTCATTTATTCATATGATAATTTTAAAAATGTAACTGAAGAAAGCACTATATTTTTATGAACATACCTGGTCAAATAATAATATGATACATAATCCAGAAGAAACCTTTATTAAACTATGTGGAACAATTAAGTGAATTCATTTTTATGAACTAGAGTGATAATAGCTATAATAAAAGCATATATTGGACACTAGGTAAGCACAGAGTAGGGGCAGTTAAATCCTGTAGACTGGTGATAAAAGTGCAATTAGAACAGACAGCTCAGTTAGGAGACTACAGGATATTGGACTGTAGTATTAGGTACGGTGCTGACCACAGATGGCCTTGTGAGTTAAATTATAGGGCTTCAGTTTTGACTAGAAAGGGAAAAGAGGCATTAGAAAATGTTAATTAGAGATAATGTGTGTAAAAGAGGCTTGATGAAAAGAACAGTTCAAATAATACTATGTCCATAGATGAAGGTATCACTACTAATTTCACTGATAAGTACAGGGAGGTGGTGGGCTGGGGAGAGATCCAAAAGGAACCATACCAAATGCTGTGTGCAGGACTGTTAGTTTCACTTTGAATCTCACTATGATGTATAGTTACAGAGCGCCAATAAAAGTATATTAAAAAAAAAAAAGAAGAAGAAGCAATGTGTGAACAGATATGCACTGGTGGAAAGTTTACTCCCACCTCAGGACAGAATAAACACCAGAGCGATGAGACTGGAGGACAGGGGACTAATTTAGAAACAACAAAGTATGGGTTTCTGAACGAATGCGGTGGTGTATGATGATATCAGATTTGTAAAGAGACTGATGTGTTTGAGAGTCTTCAAGTATAAACGCATAAATGCTTTGTAAAGTAGCTAGGTGTTCGGGAAGGAGGAGAGGTATAAGCAAACCTTTACTTTCTCAGAAACGTTCTTTCTTACAAATAGAAAGATGTGTTCTTTACAAGAATCACTGAAGATTGTTGTGTTCACTAGGTATAAATGTAATTGTGGATAATCAGTATTCTGTATATGTTTATTTATATGCCCTTTTTGCAAAACTTTGAAGTGGTTAAGAACCCCTTTAGTTTCCTGTGTGAGCTGTGAAAATTCTCCACAAAGCTTGTTGGATGAACATGACGGATGTTTATTCTCTTCCAGTTTTGCAGTCAAGAATTCTGAAATCAGCATCATTGTACTGGATGCAGGTGTCGGGGGGGCTCTGCTTGTTCTTGAGGAACTAGGGGGGAGTCTCTTCTTTCCTTTTTCTAGCTCCTGGTGACTTGTGACAACCACTCCAATTTTTAAGGCCACTATCTTCAAGCATGTCTCTACTCTGCCTTTACATTACCTCCTCTTAGTGTGTGAAATCTTCCCATCTCTTATGAAGACACTTGTAATTGTGTGTAGGGCCTCCTAATAATTTGGAATTATTTCCCCATCTCAAGATCTTCAAAGGATCCAGGGATTAGGATCTGTGATATGAGGGGCAGGGGTAAGAAGGAAGACTTATTTAGACTCCTGTGATGCTTATTGTTATAGAGGGGAAAAAGTAAAATATCAAGACTAGTCATATTCCTCTGCTCTAAATATCAAGTAACAGGTGGTAAAATTTGAGACCTTGAATTTTGTGGAATACTATGTGATTCCACACTTTCATCTAAATGTTATCCTCACCATAATAATCATTGTTGGCAAGATCTTGTTCCAGAAAACCAAACATAACGAGTCCAGGTGGAATATGCATGTTTATTTACTTTCAGAATAAACTTTTAAGGTGAATCAGTTGAGGATAGCATTCACTTTTAATTTTAATAAAACATAAGCTTGCTGTATTTGCAAGGTTTGATTTCTAGTGATAGCATCATGTTCTTTAAAATTTTGGACAACTGAATTTTAATATTCTTTTCATGTCTTTTCTCTGGGACTTTTCATTCAAATAGTAATTTTTTTAATTTCAGAAAGCTTTATAACATTCTGCTTTCTCTGATTCTGACTATTACAATAACATCTTCCATATTAAAGGGAAAAAGCAAAAGTGTGGAGGTATCATCCAGGCATTGTTGAGAAATTTAAGTCTTTTAACTTTAGTAGCAACCTATAGACTTTAAAAGTAACATAAATAACTACACAAATGTCAACAGATTTTAAACCATTTGATAAGATCTCTTTATTGAAAAAATATCCTGATATGTAATTTGCAATAAGATCAGTATTAAAGAAATCATTTCATATACATATATATGATAGAAATCACCTCATATATATTATATGAATATTTACATGTACATATATAACTTTGAAACTCTATCATTTCATGCACAAAGATTCATTCCTGGAAAAAATGGAATCATCTGGTTCTATATTTTAGGGAAGTTATAATAGCTCAATATAAAATTAACATTACCTTTTATTGCTGTTGAGAAAGGCAACTTTAACCCATGAGTTCATACAAAACAATTCTAGTAGATTCCCCTTGTAGAAACAACTGTTTGAGGTGGGATTCTCAGGTTGGCAACAATTCAGAATTTGAGTCAGAAATTTCAATAACCTAGACTGATTCGGGGCCTTGAGGCGAAATAAAAATCAGGTGAAATTTTCATGACTGGAGGTTTCATTACCAAGTTTGCTGTATCCAATTACTGACAGCTGTTATTCAATCACACACCATTTTATAAATTCATACCTTCTGTTCCACAGTCAAAATCAGTGCCTCTGGAGAGGAAATTAAAGACTTTCCATTTAGGTCTTCTTTAGTCAGAGTTTCATACTACTAAATGAATGATAATTTCCTATCACAGAAAGTTATATTAAGTAAGTTAACCCATGAGAGAAGCCATAAATTGAAGGTTTTTTCAGGAAAGCCTCAGAGATGTTTAATGATACCATTCTAGTGCCATGAAGAAATTCGTTTTCTTTTTTCTTTTTAAATTGCAATGTGAAGACAATGTGTGTATACACAAAATTATGTATGTATATGTACATATACACTCTGAAGAGAAATTAATAATCCATCTGCCTGGAACACAATTCTGTGGGAGGAAAAAAAAAAGATCAAATATGATAGCTGGGGAAACAGAAGTAGGAAGCACACTTACACTTGTGACCTTGTGACTTCTACCAGAGTAATGCCTTTTAGTGTCAGAGGGATTTGGTGCTTCTTAAGTTGCCATCATGGGAATTAAATATTGAAGATAATATTTATTTATTTATTTATTTATTTATTTATTCATTTTGCGGTACTGGGGATTGAACTCAGGGGCATTCTACCTCCGAGCTACACCCCCAGCCCTATTTTTTATTCTTTATTTTGAAACAGAGTCTCACTGGTTGTGGAGTGCCTCACTAGGTAGCTGAGGCTGGCCGCGAACCCGGATCCTCCGGTCTCAACCTCCCAAATGCTGGGATTACAAGTGTGCACCACCACGCCCGGCTTGAAGATAATATTTATATGGTGATTATTCTACCATTTCAATTGGTTTTTGATCTTAAAAAATATTCCTAGTTTTGGAAAATGTGACATGGGGAGTTAATCACCTTTATGGCATCAAATGACCACAGGTTATGGACCACCTTGAGGTATTAATGGACAGAGTATATGAAATTCCATGCTGAGAATAGAAACATGAACAGTGTGTACTTAAATGAAAATTTTTATTAAAAAAATGATGTAACCATCAGTCTGAAAACTTTTCCAGGTTGATTTTGGTGTCAAGGGGTAGGGTGAAAGCCACCTCCCTAGTGTTTGAACACATTTTCTGACTGTAATTCTAGTTGACAATGCAAGAGTAACAAATCTCAAGATGTTAAGAAAACCACCTCACAGATTCTGAGATGTGGAGATGAATATTATGCAAGGGAGTCTTCAGCAAAATAAAAACCTGCCTTGGAATGAAATGTGTCTTTGCTGGAGTAAGGTAAACTCCGGTATCTAGAACCTTTAATTTTAGGGAAACAACTAATGTGGTAGGAAAGATTGTTTTGAAATAAAAATGTTTTCTTTAGTTCAGGATTGTTGTTAAATAAATATACTTTTGTCAGGGCCATCTATGACATGGGACTGTGATCAGAAGTTCTCAACTGCTAGTCTAGATGGGGGTTCATCTATCTCTTATCTTGCCATCCAGTTAAAAGTGTGTTAGTGCCCCCTGCCAGGGGCTGGAGCCCCATTGGCAAACTCAGGTCCCATTCTTGATACTGTGGCCAGATCATTGACCATATCATACTAACATGCCCGCCTTCCTAAAACACTGAAGAACTAAGCAGGAAACTAAATAAAGGAATGATGTTTGTGTACTATATTTGAGGTTTATTAGAAGATCACTGTGCATAAACCAAACTTGGAAACACTTTTTTTCTATTGTAAGCAACGTGCTTTGAATCATATCCACTGTGATATATCACTTTAGTATCTTTTTCTAGCTTAGAGTACAATTATTTTCTTAGGAAGAAATTAAGCCACTCTGTGTTATTTTATTTTTGTGGTAAGAAATTCTTGCAAATTCATCTGAGAAGGCCTTAGCCATACTACTTGTGCCCTTCCTTCCTGCCTGCCGCATTTTGTGTTTTATTTTGAAGCAGGGTCTCTCTAGCTTGCTAAAGACCTCATTAATTTGCTGAGCCTGGCCTCAAACCTGTGATACTCCTGTCTTGGCCTCCTAAATACTAGCATCTCTTTCTAAAAGAAATATCCTCCAGCAAATAAAATAGCCATGCAGTAGAAATAAGTACACACTAAGAAATGGGATTTTAGGTATAACACACAATTACTTAAGCTCAAATGTGCAAACTAGGCAAATATCATTAAAGGACAAAAACATTTTTTGAAATAGGGTATTGCTATGGGCTGATTATTTGAGTCTCCCTAAAGTTCATATGTTGAATTTTAATCACTAACGTGATGGTATTAGGAGATGTGGCCTTTGGGGTATAATGAGATTATATGGGTGGAACCCACTAATAGATGAGAGCCTTCATAAAGGAGGCCCGAGAACACGAGTTTGCCCCTTTTAACAATGAGGACAAAGTTAGAAGGCATCATCTATAAGCTGGAGATGGTTTCTTATCAGACATTGTATCTGCTCATCCCTTGATCTTGGAATTCCCAGCCTCTAGAACTGTAAGAAAAAAAATACATATTTTTTTTTAGGCTTGTTGATGCATTTTATTGCAAGATGGGAGAGGAGTCTGGTAAAAAACTAGACAATGACCATGGTGTAACAAGGAACTTAAAAAAATGAAGAGTCAGATTGGTAACTTACATACATGAATACAGAAACAAATTGGCATAAAATGTATTGAGATTATTAGCCTAGCCATAAAACTATCATTTCCCTAGAAAAACATTTTTATTGTTTATAAACTACTCAGTTTTATGGTATTTTGTTATAGCAGTTGAAACGAACTAAGACAAGAATCATATAAATGTGGTTCATAAGAAGCAACCTCACATGAAAGGACTTATTTGTAAGAGTTTCTTTAGGAACAGTATTTTGACACTTGGCTCTTTAGATGCAGAAAAATTTCCCAAAGAGTTTTTTTTTTTAATTCAGTGAATATCAGACTCACTCTAGACTTATAAGATCCCATTCTCTGAATTTGAGAATAAAGTATTTGTATCTATTTTAGCAATTTTGATGCACAGTGAAAATTGGGAACCCATTGCCCATCATTCAGAAGATAATCTTATTTTCATCAAAACTAGGGCAATAAAAATAATTTATTTTCTTTTTTTAAATGAATGTTTCAAATTAATTATTTATTTATTTTTATTGGTGCATTGTAATCATATATCCCAGTGAAGTACAAGCTGGCAGAGGCATACATGCACACAGCACTCATTTAACCCTTCCCCAATTTCCACTTCATTCCCTCTCCCCTCCCTCTTTCTCACGTTTGGCTTAGTGATTGACTTTGATATGTTTGTGAATGTACATCATGTGCATTAAGGTGCTTCCCTCTCCCCCCTCCATCACCTTCAGTTAGGTCATCTTCTTTGCTCATCTAAGGTTTCTCCTTTAATTTCTTATAACATTTTCAGAACATTTTCTAGAAGTCAGTTTCCACTAGATTGGTTGTGCCTCCTGGGTTTCTAGTATGTGCATGGATTTAGGATTGAGCAAATAATGGCATTAGTTATACTTTAACCCTTCTTGATTAGTTTAACCTTATAAATTACCAATAACCCTGACAGGTCATTGTTAAAGACAGTTACACAACTTTGGTGGATTTCTGTGGCATTTGGGTCATTCACGTATTACTCAGATATAGAAAACCAGAGAAGCATATTTATTACAAAAAGGTTTATGAATCATGCCCACTATTGATTGGATTCTACCATTTTCTGAATAAAGAGACTTTAGTGTCCTTAAAGAGCAATTGCCCTTCCACTTGTTTCCCTGTATCTTTCAGAAATTCCAAGATTTAAGTGGTTCTTCTTTCTTCAAATACATAGTTCTGATAGAATTTTTATTACCACAACCCTACGTATATGCTGTAAAAGTATAGGCAAATGCATTTGCAATTATGTCAATTATTTTTTTTTAATTTTTTTTAATTTTTTTGCGGTACTGGGGTTGGAACTCAGAGGCATTCTACCTCCAAGCTATACCCCCAGCCCTATTTTTTATTCTTTATTTTGAAACCGAGTCTCACTAAGTTGCGGAGTGCCTCACTAGGTAGCTGAGGCTGGCCGCGAACCCGGATCCTCTGGTCTCAGCCTCCCGAATGCTGGGATTACAAGCGTGCGCCACCACGCCCGGCTTATGTCAATTATTTTTATAATATTCCGGAGGAAGTAAAGAATGACAGAGGATAATGAAATTGTTGAGCACGACGACGACGACGATGATGATTGCAAAGAAGAGGAAAGAAAATAAGGGTGAGGATGGGGAAGAAAAAGAAAAGAGGATACAAGAAAATTTTTATTGGTTGGTTATTATGAGTTAGGTTCTAAGTTGAGTATTTTATGTCCTCTTTGAAGTAGACACTGCATCACTTCCATCGCCATATGCAGAGCTATTTATACAGTTTGTTCTAATCACAAATTAGAAAGAGGGATGTCAGATCTCAAACTCAGACTTGCTCAGTTCTCAAGAATAAGTTTACTATGATGATATGTCTTTAAAAATAGATAATAAGAGGCAGAATCTCAGTTTGCAAAAAAAAAAAAAAAATCACAGACCAATAAGTTCAAGTCTCTGTTTGCACAAAGGAATTCTAGAAATTGAAAATATCATGACATTTCCTAAAAATTAATTTATTGTGATACTTGATGAATACTAATTGAACTTCATTTTAAAAGAATGAGTATATGCCTGCTTTTCTGAAATTTATTTCCATGAATAAAAACAGACTTCACTTTTCTATCATGAAATAGCAAAAATGTTAGCACTAAAACAAAACCAAGATTTCATTCTTTTGTGCTAAAAGGCATTACAATTTGAAGCAAGAATTAATACATTATTATTATTAATATTATAGCCTACTGAAAGACAAATTTAATTGAAAAATTAAATAGAACTGTCATTTATAATTTAAAAACACCATAGAGAAAGTTATTATAAAGTTTTATATTTTTATAAATAAATGGATCTGTTAAAACAGTATACTCAAAGTGATCTAAGAAGGCTGAGTGAAATATATTCAAACTTTCAAATCCAAAGAGACATATAGAGGGTATAATTTTCAACTGCAATGGACTTTTGTTCACCTTGAGATAACTAACCTACAAGTCTTAACTATTGAACACTAGAAATTATATAACAATGTCAAGCAGGAGTTAGCTCCTTGTTCTAAGGAGCTAGATATATTTATTAGGGATGTATTTATCAAATATATTTTAAAAAGGGATCTGAGATTCTTTTAAGAAATCTATTTTTCAAATCTTTAAAATAAGACGCTTCTCCTCAAGTAGTTTTAATAAGGGATGTGTGTATGCATGTCTGTATCACTTTGAATGTTACTCTGATGTATAATTACATTACACTAATAAAAATATAAAAAATATAAATGGAGCTGGGTGTAGTGGTGCATGTCTTTAATTCCAGATACTCAGGAGGCTGAGGCAGACGGATTGAAAGTTTGAGGTGACGTTGGGAAGCTTAGACCCTGTTTCAAGAAAAAAAAATAAGTATGGGGATGTAGATTAGTGGTAGAGCAGGCTGTATGTTTAAAACTTGCTAGTTTTTGACTGCCATAAGAAGTTTCAGTCACATCATCCTTCCTTTGGAATCCAGAGACATTGTGGATGTGTTGCCAAGAAATGATGCAAGTGTTGTTAAGTTTCCTTATCCTGGATTTCATTTCCTTTAGGATAAGAAATAGAAGTGCATAATTTGGCAGAAAGAAAAGTGATTCTCCTGTTGTCTGAGAGGCACATGTTTTAGAGATGTGCAAAATAAAAAGCACTACAAATTCCCAATGATATGCTGTTCTAAATGTGGGAGGTAAGAATATCTGGGAAAATAAATTATCTGTGGAGGATGGGTGGGTCCGAATGAGCAGGAATTCATCCCAGAAAACCGAAGAACAGATGGAGTTGGATTTAGAGCATGACCTAGGTTAGAGTATGCATCCAGGAAAACCCACTTTTGCTCTATTTTTTTCCTGATTTACTCCCTTTTTCTTGTCTTGCTTTCTGTGGACCTTTTTCCCCCTGCATGCCTTTATATTTTTCTTTGACCATGTTTTTAAAAAATTATATGCTTAATTATTTGATTACAATATTTCTTTTTCAAAATATAAGTATGAACTAAAGTGTACTTGTTTTCCCAAGTAGAAGAAAACCAGACTTTGAAAGGTCCAAATGGCACAACACTGCAGCCTGGACTAACTCAAGTAACCTCTCTTGCTCTTGGCCTCACACAAATTTGGCAGAACTTAGAGACAACTTGATATCTGGGTCTGTTAAGAACAGTATACCCAAATTGGTATATGTCATCTTTCAAATCCAAAGAGGCATATCTAGGATAGAGTTTTCAGATAATTTCTTTTTTTCATTTGTAAGTTATTAACTTATAAATTTGAACTATTGAACACTGGCCACTGTACAGAGATATTAGGATCCAGATTTTATCTCTGTATTAAAAAATACAACTTACAAGTCGTTAACAATAATTGGTAATTCTGATTCACTAGGTCCTATCAGCATATTATTATTGCAATGTCTGAAAAATCCATGCATGCATCATAGGTCCTGGGATCTGTATTGATGTATAATTAGATAAACAGTTAAGTTATGGTAACTCTGTGGCATTTACCAAGAAGATTGTCATCTCTACCAGTCAATGGGAAATTTAAGTGAGAATGTAATAGGAATCTCAACCCTTGTATCTTTTAAAGCTTTGATGATAGCATTAATTATTAATTCCCTCAAGAGTATAACACTGCTTTTAGATTTCTATTTTAAAAGGTAATGCAAATTCCAGGAACTGTCAATTGTCCTTTATAACAAAACTACTCTGACTCCATGAATGGAGGAGACAGCAAGAGGATTGTGCCAGTTTTTAAAACATTGGTTTCAAAGAGATTATGTATCTGGCCAATATGGCTAATATGTAACATAGACTGAATTTATTCTCCTACTTAAGAAAAATATCTGGACAAAATATGCAAAACAGTGCTTTTCTTTTTTTATTTTTCTTTTTTTAATTATTTTTTAAAATTAATTAATTTATTTTTTCAGCACGGATTTTTTATACATTTCTTGAGTACAACAGGGTTACGTAGACATTTATGACATATCAATCATTGTCAGATCACAAATAGCACCACTTCCTCGTTTTACACGTATAGCCCTGGCAGTTGCTATCTGCATATATGAGCAATTATACTGACTCTTTGGCTATGGCTACATTGGCGTCTCAAAAACAGTGCTTTTCAAGATATTAAACATCAAACTGAGAACATTGGAGAGAGGGAAAAAAATGAAGTGAGCTCTGTCATTCCCCAAGTTTACTGACAAGACAATTTTCAGACTACAGAATTAGAAGGGTGGAAACCCTGGGAGAGCTTGACAGGTTTCCTGAGTTGAGGAGATAAAGGTAATATTCCAGGAAGAATAATATATCCAGAGTTGTCAAGACAGAGTCTTAGAGATAAGAAAGCTACACAGGGATCCAATTCTAGAAGTCTTTAGAAGGATCCCTC
>PVLC010044954.1:0-11966 GCA_004027655.1 Graphiurus murinus | reverse complement strand
TTGTCTGGATGTACCAAGATCTTTGTGTAGCCTCTTCTTTGGACATGCTGTCCTCTCTTCCAGGAACATTCATTGGCTCCTTTGTTTATAGCTCACTCCTACTGGTCCTTCCCTGAGTCCCAATGGTTTAGTGATTTAAACCTTGTATAATGCCTGTCATGGATATTTTTACCCTAGTATGTAGAGTGCCCCATCATACAATAAACTGTTTTTATTTCCTTCTCTAGCCTTAGCTCCCTGGGAATAATGAGAGTACTGTGTTCACCTTTTTGTTCTTAGATCCTAGTACTCAAAGGACTTTCCTATGTATTTACAGAAAGGAGGAGAAAAGAATCAAGTACAGGTGACACACCTATAGGTGCTCTGGGTATAAATTCTAGTAATATTTCTCTCTCCATAGATATTTCCAGCCAAAGAATGGACCTTTTCTCCATTCCTCTGATTATCATGTAATCATGACATGAACTAAAGAAAGAAGATTGTTTTCTTGACCAGCCTTCATTTACCTAGAAGTATGGGACAGTACTTCCAAAGCCAACCTCATCCATACTCACAACTTACTGTTCTGATAAGAGTGTTTGATAGGCATTCATTTGGACATGGATTATTAAGTAGGTGTCCACTGAGCATCGTCTATAGCAGTGGCTAGATGTTGGAGTTACAGAAGTAAAAGTCTTTTCTCCAGCTCTTATGGGTGGAACTCAAGAACCGAGGCACCTATTCAATGGCATAAGCACACAGCAGCTACTGGGAGATGTCATACTCAGGAAAGAAGTTCAAAGATAGGAAGGATCATTGGAGATCTTGGGATTTAGACTTCATCTCAATGGGATTTGACTGAGTTTAATCTTGCTGAGACTTATTCATCCATTTAATGAATGTTTATGTTGGAGGCCAAGTTGGGATCGAGTTGCAGAAATGAAAATTACACAGTCATTAAGCTGATCAGATCTGTAATCCACCCAATGATAATGGGAGACAACTCTTCACTGTTCTTTAACTCTGGTTTTTCAGAGATCCCATGAAATTTCTGGGCTTGCATTTCTATTGCACATGCCTCCCATCATTTAACGTTTAGAAGGTCCCCTTCCAATAAATTTTTTTTTCCTAACCACTGAGAGAGTAAACTCTTTGACTTTAGAGAGTTTATTCTGGTTCCCACCCAGAACCTTTTATTAAAAGATTAATTAACCTGAATCTTTTAAAGCAGTGATAGCTCCATCAAAAAATAAATAAATAAAATATACTGAGTCAAGTTCATTATGTCTCAGTTAATTGGAAGGAAATTTCAGGCTCATAGGAAATGAACTATGAAAGGCGTGGTATGATCTGAGCTGAATGGCTCTCATTGAGATGGAGCAAATATACATGGGTATCATTAGACAGAATCAGACTGGAAAGTGAAGGCCTTTCCTGGACCACAGTGAGGCTTTGGCTTCTGTCGGGCTCAAGCAGGATCCCCACTCTAGAGCTAGACTTGAGTTTCCCGATGACACCATCACAAGGAAACTGTGACCTTGTGGGTGTTGGATGGAGCTTAGCTGGCAATGTCAGCAGGTCACCACGATGCTCTTGTGCAGACCAAACTCATTTGGCTCTTCCCAGCTCAGCCACCTGTTGCAAACAGCTGATGGGGCCTAGCTCCACTTGGAGATGGCCACCATCTCTGGTATCTTGGCTCTTCTTGGGAAAGGAGAAGAGTGTAGGACCAGAGAGGATAGTGAACAGAGGACTGATGCTCTCCTGGAGTAATATCTTCCATCAGGAGCAATTGTCCAGGCATGGCCAGCCATGAGGTGGTCCTTCTGCGCAAGTTCTGCTGTCCCTCTGAAAAGGGGATCAGCTCAGGCCTAGTCACAGAAGTAGCACTGGAGAAAAGACCAGAGTAGCAATTGGAACCAGATCATGGAGTGTTTGAATGCTAATTGGAGGGAGTTAGGATTTATACTAGAGGCCATGGGACAGTATTAAAAGTTTCAGAGTTGTAATAAATGCCAGTGGTGAGACTAGGATGCTGGTTCAGTGCTACATTTAGAACAAGGGAAAGGCAGAAAAGTCAAGAGTAAACTGGGAACCAACTGAGTAGGTGGCCAGGTTAGGTTGAATTTGGCACAATTGAGGAACACAGTCTATCATAATATGGACCAGGACAACCAGAAGGTGAAAAGACAGGTCACTCAAAAATCCTACGGTCCTCATATCTGAGCAGAGGCAGCCCAGGGCTCCGGAGGTGAACTTTGAAACTCAGAGCCGATTCTAGGTCTGCTCAAGTGGGTACTTTTTCTTTTTTAATCTCAGCAATATCTTGGGCCTTAAAGGAGTTCTACCATGGATTAAAGACTTCTCATCCCCTAAGCTTCCAAAAAGCCAAGAAAGGTCTTAGTGTAAACACAGTGTTATTACCAGAGAAGCCTGACTCCAGAGGATCCAACAAATCAGGCCACTTGCCCCAAAAACTAAACAGAAAAGGTCATGGTGAAAAGCAGGAAAGGAATTTTAATCAATATGGCCATATTAGGAAGGAAACATGAGATCCAGCATCCCATCCCTGTTCTTGGGTTGCTGACAAGAGCTTTAAGTTTAAATAGAGGAAGAATTGGGGCAGGAGGCGAGAGGTGTGCATAACTAAGCAGTTTGGGACAAACTGGTCTGGTTGATCCTGATCTCAGTTCTGGTTGTGCGGGATAACTCTGAAGAAGTCCTTATCATCTGAGGGGGCAATTTCCACTTGCTGCTCAGGATGTTCATCTGTCAGACCTGTGATCCTGGAAGAGGGTTCCTATGAGATGATGGCTCCTGCTTCGGGAGCAGTCGTCTCATGGGGTGATGTGCCTTTGAGGCCCCACTGATCTGAGTGGTGTAGGGCAATGCTGGAGACTTCTAGGTACCACTCCAGGGCTCTGAGCAGGATGCTGTAAATGTTCCTGCAAATCTTGCCTCAGACTTGAAGGAGACCAGGATAGATTAGGTAAATTTAGGGCTAATAAACCTTGTAGTACCAGTTTTTAGGTGAACACTCCTTAAATGATTAACATGCATATGTGCAGAGCTGAGGAGGTCCAAGTTTAAGGTCACAAAGGAGACAGATACAAAATGAAGGCAGAGATGCTGTTTCACTCAGAATTCTCACTGTTGTGATCTGACAAGAACAACTTAGAGGAGGAAAGATTGATTTGCTCACAGTTCTGGAGGTTTCAGAGGTTGCAGTCCATGTTAGGTCAGGTGACATGTGCAGAGCTCAGGGAATGATAGCAAAAAGCACAGAGAGAGAGAGAGAGAGAGAGAGAGAGAGAGAGAGAGAGAGAGAGAGAGAGAGAGAGAGAGGAGAAAGGAGAAAGGGTGACATGTATAATCCCCAAGGCCACATCCCCATGATCTACCTCTTCTAGCCACACCCTGCCTATTTTATAACCCAGTACATCTGTTAATCCACCAACGGATTTATTCACATGATGATATTAGAACCTTCATGATTCCATTTTTTCACCTCGGAACATTTTGCGTTGTCAATACCTGGACTCTTCCAAGGGACATTTCTATAACCAAAGCATAACAGATGCCAAGCTTTAGCCTGCTTTTAGTTACCCTTTGAGCATTTGCAGGCCTAAGTAAAGAGTCACTGCTTTTTATAGCAGAAGAAGCCCCTTTACATCCCTGTGATAGCACCAGAGCATGTTTTTCAGCATTGAATTGACCTTCCTCTGAATTTCAGCTCCGTACCTTGTTAACTACAGGGGACCTTGACCAAGCTGCTTAACCCATCTGCAACACAGAGATCAACGACGTGCATCTCATTTGGCTGTTGCAAAGCTTAATTTAGTTAATGTATGTGCAGGGTCTAATCAATGCCTTGCACACAGTGGCTTCCCCCATCCTCTTAATGTCCTTTTGTCTTTCTCTCCGTATGCATCAGAGAGTGTGTCCTCTGGATCCTGTTCCTCTCTGGCCAGAGGCAAAGGCTTCATGAGATGGATGTGATCAGAACAGCAGCATCCGTTCATTATGAAGTTGGTTCAGAGATTCCTCATTTGACATTGAAAGGCAGACCAGTAAACTCTGGTTTTAATGCAGGAAAGCAGCTTGATATTCAGGGAAGCTGATATAGTCCTTGTCGGGTGAGCCAGGCCATCACTGACTTCTTTTATAGAGACTGTTTCCCTGAGTCCAGTCCTGTTATAGGTGGGGTATGTTTGTGGATTTACCACGCAGGGGCAGGTTAGAGGGCCCCACAGCCACATGGCAGAGTCTCACCGCCCTTTCCAGATACTTCCGGTGCCCTTGGCCCTGGCTGGACTTTGGAAATCCAATGATACATAGGACCCACTCATGCTCTAGGAGGAACTCCCCATCCATGAGGGGACATGGAGATACCCTGGCCCTGGTCCAGATGACAGGAGAGCCTGGGGAGGCCGGTGTACACACCTACAGGTCCAGGTCCCCACTTTGTCCCACAGATGCCCAGGCCTGCTTTGTGCACATTCCCGTGTTGGACACTGGATTGCTGAGATGACAGATGCTCCAGCCTCTGCACTTGGAGCCTTGTAGACTTCATGGACCACTTCTTGTGTTTTACCTCATGGGGCAGTTATCACTCCTGATGCAGATCTCTGGTGAAAGAGCTGCTCCTTAGATGAAGGGCCAGGGACACAGGCCGACTGGAGAAGCGCACAGAGCCAGCCACAGGGAAGAGGGAGCTGAACAGGAGCACGCCGTGCAGGGCAGAGCCCAGAGCCTTGGGTCCATGTCAGCACTGTGACTGGCCTTCTCTGGGAAGGAGAGATGTGAATCAGGAAGCGTTGGCTGTCCTGGGCCATGGAGTCATTGGTTGGGCTGCTCATCGTTGGCCTTTTGGGACACATGGCCCCTGTAAAAGTGACGTCTCAGTGAAGATGGTTCCCATTCTCCCAGGCTCTACTTTCAAAGGCCCAGCCCTGTGGGGCTCTCAGCTTATCTTACAGTTACAGAGCATGTAACAAGGGCTGTTCGCAGGCCACACGCCTCAGCTGGAGGTTTCTGCATACACCACCCGGGGCCAGTGCACCGATCCTTTGAGAACAAGTTTACAAAGCATTCAGGGGTGTGCACAATTTAAAGTTGATAAAATGAACTTTCTCTTCCCAAGTAACTGCACAGGACCCAATCCACACAATAACTGACATTTCAAGCAGACACTATAATTCCCCCCAATACTCTTTCAGTTCCTGACATGACTTTACCTGCCACTAGGTGGCCCTCCAAGCACACATCGCCTTTCCTGCACCAAGAATTTAAATCTAATTTTCTGGATTCTTTTTCACACACACACACACACACACACACACACACACACAATCTTAAATTTTTAACATTATTGAAGTCAGTAATCAGTTCTTTGATTTTCCTAAAATTTATTCACATTCTCTGGAAAAAATTGGTTTAACATAAGAATCTATGGGAATTCTGGGATCTTCTGGGCCATAAACCACAGAATTAAGAATATGAATTTGACCAGTGTGGAGGTGCATGCCTATAATCTCAGTATGTGAGAGGCTGAGACAGGAGGATCGCAGGTTTGAGGTCAGCCTTAGCAACTTAGCAAGGCCCTCAGCAACTTAGACCTTGTTTCAAAATATAAAATAGGGCTGAGGGTGTAGCTCAGAGGTAGAACACCCCGGTTCAAACCTCAGTACCGCTACACACACACATGAATTTGAATTTATTCTACTAAATAGCATGTTTTGGTTTGTCTTGTAAAGTTGTATATGCAGTATTTCTGGAAGAGATAGGAGGAACAAACATTTAAATAGTGTTTATTACATGGCAGGAAGTTTTGTGAAATATTTAAACATTAACTTTTTGTTTGTTTGTTTTTGGTGGTACTGGGAATGAACCCAGGTGCATAACATCTTCAACATCATAGTTGTAAAACAGAATCAAGGCAAAATCTATAGGAATAAAGCTTTAAACTTTATTTTAATTTCTAAAGGTTTTGCTTCAAAACTACTAATAAATGTGGTAAGACAGTGGTCCACTCAGCTTGCCAGCAGCTCCTAACTCCCAGCACCTGGCCACCTGGGCTCATCCATCTTTGGACCTGTGCAGCCTCCAGACCACAAGAGGGCACGCATGAGCTTGAGCCTGGATGTAGATTCTTCTGCCTGGAAACCAGCTACACCACTGGAAAAGGGCCCCATGGGGACTTGTCATTGGCATTTTAAAGGCAGAATGTCTCTATTGTTCTGCAAGACAGAAGAACAGAAGGGAGATTCAGAGGGGTTCCAGTGAATCTGCTGTCTGCTGGGGGGGAGGGTCATCCATCCACCTGCAGCCCAGGCAGGACACAGTGTTTGGTACTGACTCAACTTCCTAGCCCTAAGGAAGGGAAGTCTTACTTTTGCCCAGACCTTGTAACAATCCTACAGTCTGTTTCTCCAAGCCCTCTCCTCCTGTGGTCCTGTGAGGACAGACATGCAGCTCCTAAGGCTGGAGGTGGTTGTCCTTACAGGGATTTGAGACAATTTCAGTCCTTGGAATATTTTAAATTAGGGCTCAACATTTGATTTCAGGGCCAGCACTTGACCATAGACCACCAAAGGGGGCAGAAACAGCAGATGTCATCATTTCTTCCCTTGCTCAAGAATGGGAGCCCTGTGTGCCTGGGACCTCTGGGCTGCCACAAGGGAGTAGCCGAGAGGTGGGTGAGCTGGAAAGGAGGAAAATCCTGAGGTCTCCCCAACCTCATTCAGATTCTAGTCATTGGGTAGGTTTATCTACTTGGGGTCACTGATTCACAATTTAACGATGCTAAATATTTTTTTTCAGCCCAGTCTGTGGGGTTATACTAGTGCAAAAAGATTGACTCAGGAAGCTCTCAATGTCATTATAATATAAAACCCATAAATGGAAGTTTCTTACTCCCCTCTTGGCTATCGTACATGCTCCGCATGGCTTCACCATCTTGCCTGGACAACTCCTGGTTGGTGTCTGTGCTTCTGCACCTTTCCTACACATACAAGTTAATTCTCCTGGCAACTAACAGCATAGCCTTTCTAGATAATAACTGATCCCATCACTCCTGTACAGGTAACAAACAAGAAACTTAGATGGCTTCCTGTCTTCAGGATCAGACTCCTTAGTGTGGCACTCACGCCTCACATCCAGACCTGGACCCTCCCCATCACTCTCTTCCTGTCATGAGTGTGTTCAGGTAGTCCAGCCCTTCAGAGGACTTTACTCACGCACAGGAACCCTCCTGGCACATTTCTGCTTCCTTTGTCCCTGCTGTCACTTTGGCCTGACATGCCTTCTAAACACCTCTCTGCTCCAATGATTTTTCTCATCCTTCAAGATTCTGCTGACATGTTCCAAGCTCCTGTAACTCTGCCCTGCCCCCTCTTTTGCTCTTTGCATTCTCATATTTTAAAATAGGGTCTTGCTAAGTTACTGAGGTTCTCACTAAATTGCTGAGGTTGGCCTTGAACCTATAATCCTCCTGCCTCAGCCTCTCAAATACTGGGATTACAGGCATGTGCCGCCATGTCCAGCTCCCATAGCACTTTGGACTTCCAGTTTGAGCTTCACTGTGTCCTGTGTTATAATTGTTTATATACCTTCATCAGATGATGAGTTTCCTAAGAGCAGAGGCTGGACAATAGTCACTGTCCCTAGCTCAACACTTGCATGATAAATATTAATGAATGATCCCAAACATTTCAAGTTCTCTTTTGAAGCCACAGAGACCTATACTTCCCAAGCATTTTAAGTGCCATGGTTTCTGCCCTGGCCATTTGAGCTGGACCCCTTCCCTATTTCCATTTCAGGCCCTCTCCTCCCTGCCAAGTGCCTGATCTCTGAGCCTAGTCTACCTTGTCCCACAGCCTGGTGGCAGCCCTCAGCTCCTGGGAGGAAGGGGCAGGGCCCAGTGTCTGCGCCTCTGAGAACACGACTGAGAACAAAGGCAGGAAGCGCGTCCAAGCTGGGAACAATCCACTGGGTTGAGCCCATGCGGAGGAGCTTCCTGATTGGCTTGATCTCTTTTGAGCAGGAACTCTGAGAATAACTTTGGAATTATCCCAGTGGGTGACAAATTTCTCCCCTCAAAAAGGAGCTGTCACCTGGTAATAGCAAGCATGGAAAATATGGTTAGGAAAAAAACCAAAACCTACAAGGAAGTTTCCTTCGGGAAGATTTGTTTGGATTTACTAAGCCTCTAGGTCCTGCCAGTCCCCAACTCCGACCTCCTTCTGAGTCTCTGCCTCAGCTAAGCTGTGACCTGTACCTTCCAGCTGGATAGCCTCCTCCCCTCCAGGGCTCAGAGGCCAGAGCTCACAGAAGCCCACTGGGCAGGTGACTGCAGGAGGAAACCCTCCCTTTCAGAGCCATCCTCCTGCGGTAGACATGGAGCCCCGGCTGGGTACAAACACTTTGCCAGACATTGTGGAGGCCATAGCAACACACAGCACGCTATGCTGCATGGAACAGTGGTTTCCAAACCGTGGTCTGTTCCGTGAACTGACCAAGCTGAGGCAAGAGATGGTGTGGGTGGATCTTCCAGACAGCTTTCTGTTCAACCAGAGCAGTTTTGTTTGATCAAGTTGTTGGAAAAGAAAATTCTACCTCCTCCCCCCCCCAAAAAAAAGAGGAAATCCTGCAAACTTTTGAAGTAGGAGCCCTTTAATTTGCCCTTAGGAAGGAGGCTGCACAGGGTGCAGTCAATTTCCCAGGCTTGGCCAGCAGGCAGAGCTCAGTTCCAGTGAGCTCTGCCACCTGCTGGTGGCGGGCCATAAGTCGCTTACCCTCTCAACCTCATCTGTCAAGTGTGGGTTCTAGTGGTAATTTTGCAGAGTGCAGCGAATTGAAGAATGCTTACAAACTAGCCCAACGTCTGGCTCATGGTAAATGCTCAATAAATGTTAGCTATTTTTACCACTGCTCTTGTGGGATATTAAGTAATCTTTTTTTTTTTTCAATGAATGACTCATTAAGATGCTAACTCAAGCATCTTGGAAGCAACATCAGGCTCCCCAGAGTAACCTCCAATATGGACAGCAGGCAAAAATGTGTTGATGATTGCCACTTTGGGCGCGGATGGGAGCTGTGGCTGAAGCCATCTGGATGTGTACACACACACACACACACACACACACACACACACACACACACACGCACAGAGAGGCTAATAGGAAAGTCGAACTCAGCAGGAAAGCTATCACAACGTGCTGGATTTAGGCACAAACAATGAGTAAACAGGGATTTAGAAGAGAAGAATGTGCCCCATAAACAATTCTTACAATCTGGTATGGAATCCCAGATGCTTCCTTGCAGGGAGGGGCAAAGTCATAGAGAATCACTGGGTGAAACAAGGAAATGCACAGGTCATCCATCGTCCTGGCCCAGTTCCTGCATATCTGCATGTCTTACACGTGTGGTGAGCCCCAGAGTCAGTAAAAACAGTGTATTGCGTACATGCAACCCCCACACCTGGGGTCAGATGACATGATATATTTGGAGCCTTTGGGGAAAGAGTGAGAAGTTTAGAAAACATAGCAATTGCCTTCTGCATTATCCTATCTCAAAAAAAGCAAATAAGAGAAAATTCTTTTTTAATCAGTTGTTTTTACTAAGTCCAGGGTTGCTGTAATTTTGAATTTGTTCTTTTGTTATTGTTTTGGTTTTTTGTAGTGGGGATTGAATCCAAGGACATTCTATCTCCTTTTATATTTTGAAAGAGGGTCTTGCTAAGTTGCTGGGGCTGGCCTCACATCTATGATTCTCTGGAGCACTGGGATTACAGGCATGCGCCACCATGCCTGGCTTTGAATTTGTTCTTTTAAGAATCATTTTCTACTGAAGAAATTGAGCCAAAGGGTCTGTCTTGAAGCTACTTCCAGTTGAGAAACTACTTAGGCATTCACAGAAACATCTATTCACCCAGCTAGCATTTACTGAGAACTTTTAATGAGCCAGTTCCTACTTCATGCACACTAATGAGGTGCTAGAAGCCATATTCAAAGAAAGAGAACAAATGATAATTATCCTTAAGATGTTTGCAAATTGGAGTTGGGGAGGGGACCTCAATTCCATAAACAAGAGATTAAAATATAGTGGGATTCATTTGGGGATAGAAATATGTCCATAAGCCAAGACAGGAGCAAGGAAAGGTACCAGGGAGACTTCCAGAAAGAGATGAGACCTGAACAGATTCTTAAAGAATGAGCAGAAATTACCCAAAAGAAGGGGAAGAAAAAGAACAGGGATAGTGCAGGCATAATGGATGATCAGTGCAAAGGCTCTGAGTTCATGAAAAGGCACCTGGTGTGCAGAGATTGTTGTTCTTGAAGGTAGATGGGAGGCCAGGAGTGAGACATATTAAGGAGCTTTTAGCACAGAGCCCTGAGGGGTTTCCAGCAAGGGGGTACCATATTGGTGTGTCCAAGAACAGCCTGGATTTGAGGGCGATGAAGCTGAGTAGAGTCAGAGAGATGGGTTGAAGGGTTGTTGCAGGCAATTAGGGGAAAGAAGAGAGCCTTATCAGAGTTTAAAGAGGAGAAGGTGTGAGATTTGTGAGTTGAATTGGCAGGACTTGGTAGCTCATAAGAGAAACAGAAGGTGCCCAGATCACAATGATTTGACTTACAGTGTTCCAACTTTATGATGGGGTGAAAGTCATATGCATTCAGTAGAAATGACATTTTGAATTTGATTATTTCCCAGGCTAATGGTATGTGGTAGGGTCTCTCTTTCCATACTGGGCAGTGGTAGTGCAACTCCCAGTCAGCCACGGTGCCAATGGGAAACAACCAATTCTCTACAGCGTTCTGTGTTACGAAGTCTGAAGTTATGATGTCTGTCAGGCTACATGAATTAAATGCATTTCTGTCTTAGGATATTTTCAACTTTTGATGAATTTATTGAGACATAATTCCATTGTAAGCCAAGGACCATCCATAGGTATGTGGTGATTATCAGAGAGGGGCCAGTCAGAAGTCAAAATAGCATCTAGGTTCCTGTCTTAGGTAGAATGGACTGGCATTGGTACCAGCAGCTGAGCTAAGAAAGTAGAGAGAAGAAGAGCTTTATGGAGATAAATGAGTTTGATCTTACACATGTTGGGTTTGTGGATCATGGCGGCTGGGCAGGGGGTGGGGGACTGATTAAAAATGCAATTGGACACAGAGGCCGGAGTCAAGGAGAGATGCTCAAGACATAGGTTGGGAAGATGTAGCGTGTAGATAAGAATTACAACATATGGCTGGATCTGACTAGCCAGGTTTAAAGTGTTGAGCAAGAACAATGGGCCAAACCAGGTACAGTGGCATACACCTGTAATCCCAGTACTGGGGAGGCCAAGACAGGAGGATCACAGGTTCAAGGCCAGCCCCAGCAACTTAGAGAGACTCTGTCTCAAAATAAAAAGGACTGGGGGATATAGCTCAGAGGTAGAATGCCCCTGGATTCAATCCCTAGTAACACACACAGACACACACACACACAGACACACACACACACACACACACACACACACACACACACAGAACAATGGACAATAAGTATTTAGCAAAGGAGAGGATGAGCCCATGCTGAGAATATAACACCTTGACTTACAAAGGAAAGGAAGAGTGGTCAGCAAAGTATTTGAAGCAGTCAGAGCCAGAGGTTTAACTCAGTGCAAGAGCTCTTACCTAGCATGTGGGAAGCCCATCCCCTGCTGAATAAATAAAGAATAAAAATAAAACTGAAGGAGTCAAGTAGAGTCACACTGCAGAGGATCCGTTAGACTTGGCATTTAGCATGTCATGGACTTTATGAAAAATAGATACACCCGGGAAAGGGGGTCAGAAGGCAGAGGGAGTAAAGCTAGGAGGGGTGGGGAGGTAAGTTGAGGCAGCAAGCAAGTGGCTGCCCTTGGAGAACTCTGAGAAAGAAACTCAGCAGTCACTAGAACAGGATGCAGGGCTGAGAGAAGGATTTTTATTTTTAGTGTGGAA